>OZ007577.1:42883745-43138745 GCA_963931925.1 Onchidella celtica | reverse complement strand
GCAATTACTCCAGTGCAAAAGCCCACAATAACTCATCGTTTTACTGTTAGGTAATAAAATTTTAATATGCACACAAAAATGTGTAGGGTTTATAGCAGTAAAACTGACGTAAGATCTGTGGCAAGATGAAATGTATGCAGAAATTACGAAGACAAACATTAGGAATGCTAGAATTGAAATATAGATCTCTATACGAATATCAGGACAACCAAAAGTTGCACCACAAAACCATTTCACAAACAGATCTAGTTATCTGTCAGAAGAAGTCAGTTCCACCGCGAATCGCGATAGATGTGGTATCACTGATGGCATTAAAACGTCGCCTCGAATTGAAAAACCAAGATGAGCAAAAAAAATAAAAAAAATAAAAAAATTGTTCAAATAAATGTTTGCATGCTATGTGCATGATAGTAGAAGTAACTTGTTGTGTACCAATTGCAACTAAACATTCTGTCTTTAGCCCCCCCCCCGCCCCCCACGCCGGCGCCCCCCATACACTTCCACCTTACTTTCCTCTTTTTTCACACACGTAGGCAAACACACACACACACACACAGTGCTAATAAATCACAGAACAGGAAGGTTACAGCACGCACTACGCATAGCTCAATTCCACAAATTAACATATTATTATACCTGCGAGACTTGATTGTGTGTGGGGGGGGGGGCGACGGGAACTGATAGGGGACAGGTAGTCCAGGAGGGGGACAAGGTCACGTGATGCCCGACCGAACACCTGCTGCAGCTAGAGCTGTTAGAGAAAGATTTATAGGACAAGAGAATGGTTAGGCCGTGTCCTGGCATTGAAACATCCACCGCCTACCGACACACTTTTACTTCTCAGTCAGTTCCAAAAGCGTAGTAATGTGGCAGTTTTTGCAAGAGTTATTAATTTTTCACGTCATGTCCAAAATACAACTTTCCGAACTTGGACAGATTTGCTCAGTCAATGTCAAGTGGGGTTTTCATGTATACGGAAACGGAAACGGCAAAGTCAAAAACCTTTCAAGTAGTGAAATAGAGAGAATGTTTTCATGTGTATGGCAATGCCGTTTCTTCACTCACGGAAGCACTCTTTAAGCTACTTGACGGATTTTTGACGTTTCCGTTTCCGTACAAACGAAAACACGGCTTCACTCTGAGATGGCTCATTGACTTCTCAATTTCGGTTTGTTTATGACATCATTTCATTGACTGTGTGCGGTCGTAAAAATGAATCAAGGTGTCTCCAACACGAGAACTCACGAAGTCACAGCGAATGTTCACCAGTAAACCTATCTTGTTCTTGTGCGTGTCGAGGCATTACAGATGGTCTCGAACAAACAGAAAGATGAGTAGACTAGAGGGAATTGTCGAAATATCATAAAAACCACAGAAAAACTGTGGGGTCGCACTGATGCTTAAAGCACAGTCAAAACAAGGCAAGAAGAAAAAGGTTGTATGTAGCCAAGCTGCGCCTAATGAAAGCAGTTTATTGTATCGTTTCAATATTATTTCTTACCCACGGCTTTGCTACACACAACTTTTTCATCTTGCCTTATTTTGTCTAGACCTTAAGGAAGACGATACAGAACATACTGGAAAAAGATGCAAATGAAAAAGATCAAATAATGAAGTGGAACAAAAATGATGGGAACATAACAATCTCCCAAGGCAAAATGTCCCGGGAATCAGAGATTACAGGAAAGGTCCGGAGATTTCTGTGTCATTGTTTCCTGTCCAAAATAATTCAAAATAATTTCCTCTGATCCTGAGGAGAGCCCCATGGAGCTGTCAGATAGGACATTCATGCAACAATCTAGAACTCTGTGTATCTGCGACAGTGTGTGTGTGACAGTGTATGTGACAGGGTGAGCAGCTGCTTTAGTGTCAGATGCATCTTTGTACAAAACATTCAGGGCAGGTTTCGTTTGTTTTAGGCAGAACAATGTTGAGTGAAATCAGCTTGTCCCAGAAATTGGAAATATTTCTGTCAGTTTCCACAGATGAACCTAATTTATTAACATAGCAGTCATAATGTATGGAGATGGCAAGATGTCGGAGATACAAGGCCTTAAAAGGTTCAAGTGCGGCAAAAACAGAGGGGTGAGGAAGGGTAGGTTGTATGTGGGAAAGTTGTGTATTAGAAACACACAAGAAAGAAAATATACACTTAAATACCAAAAGAATGAGAAAATGGAAGGAACAAACAAACAAACAAAAAAAAACACGAAACTTTCGGACGGTGAATGTTTTCGACATATTAAAAAACGAAATGGGTGTAACTGAAACAGTAAAAATTGCCAAACTAAATCACTGAACATGACCCCCCCCCCCTTTCCCTCCCCAACCCACCCCCACCCCCGCATTGATGCAACACTGCAGATTTCTCGTGGTTGTCTTCTATTCTTTATTTAATAATATTAGATCGTAAAAGATGTACAAAATTATATATATTTTTCAATCGCTGGAGTAACGATGTTCATTGGTTGTTCAAGCACATGAACTGTCTTCACTAGGCTGTATTATATGATCTTTTGTCTCCAGGCTTGCACACCTCACTGTCTTCCATCCCATTTTAAACCCCCCCCCCCCCCCACACCCTTCTGTCATTTTCTCCATCAACTCCGCTCTATGCTGCAGCGGCCGCCAATAGATCGATGTATTCCAGCGGCAGAGAAATGTGCGCCCACTGAGGTAATGAGTTGGATGACGGAAATCTCAAACTGATTGAGAATTTTTTTTGTTTGTTTCTGAAACTTTTTTTTTTAATTTCATTTTTCATGATTTTCTATCCAGAAAGGGAAAACATCGCATCTGTGAGAGCAAAATGCTCACGGGCAAATATAATATCTATTTAGCTGCGCAGAATTCTCCTTTATCCATTTATTCTATTTTTTATCCAGCATCAACGGTGTCTTTTTGCAACGTATTGAAGTTTTTGTGATATATTGCTATATCTCCGTCATGTTCATGATGCTTCAGGTTTCATTTTACGCTGACGTGATTTGTATAGTTTTTGTTGGTAGAAACACACTCGTGGCCGCTAATTCTGGTGGCTTTTGTCAGATGATTAGTTGAGCCTTTAAATGTTTAAGTTGTCAGTTGTGCAGAATGACATTCCGTCGTTGCTAAACCTCTTTCATTTATCTCCTTGAGCATTCCACTCGACATTTGTCTTCTTTATCGTCACTGTCATTAGCATCCCCCTCCCCTCTTGCGTCTCTTTTGTTGTAAACACAATAATATATACGTTGGATGATGTTTTAGGTCTTTTTAGTTTGGGAGCCCGATTGGGAGCCCTTTTGAGGGCTAGAAGAAGAAGAAGCAGAAACAACAAAAAGAAAACAAGACCAAGAATACCCAAATGGGAACCCTTTTTGGGGCTAAAAAAGCCAGAAAGACACAAGATGGAAGCCAAACAGAAATCAACACAGAAAAAGAAACAGGGACAACAAGAAACAGCGAGATGTAAATGCCGAGAGCAGCCGCGAAACCTCCGAAAACAAAGATCTACAGCCCAGGTCTTTAGTTTAGGAGATTTGCAGCTCTTAGCATTTACACCTCACTTTTCTTGCTTTGATTTTTTTCTTCTTGTGGTGGGGATTATTTTTTTTTACAATGTTGCCCGCGCAGCGGCCTTGCTCAGCCTGCTCTTCTTGACTTTCAACTGCCAAGTAATCTTTAAGGTGGGTAACGTGCACTCGGGTTCTCCGACTTTTTCGTCTTTATCCGAGAAGACTAGGTGCTCGATCATACCTACCATTGGATCAGGGACCAGAACAACCCCCCCTCCCCCAGAAAAGGACCGGACCCTCCCCCCCCCCCCCAAATATAATTCCATCATGCCTGCACCGACTGGGGATCGAACCCGGTACCTTCAATATGAGAGGCGAGCACCTTGTCCTTGGACCAACGTGTGTCCCGTGTTGGATGATGTACAGATGTTTCCGTTACCTTGTATTTCCGTATGAACAACTGTGTAGGTAAAAACATGCTCTAGACTGCAAGGAAAACAATCTGTCTATAGCGACGTGTTTTCATCATCTCGATCGAGATATTTTTCATGTATTGATTTCTGTATTGGGGACTCTTGTGTTGAATTCCCGTCATTTCTAATGTCATATGGGTCACTTGTGGTCTCCACTGCGATGCTCTGTTGAAATTTACTGCATTTTCCCCCCCTTTTTTTGGATCACTTTTGTATGGGAGAAAATCTTCAAATGTCTGAATCAATATGGTCGTGTGTTCACTGTGATGTTCCAGGTCCGGCAAGTCTGCGAGAGCGGCCAGCAGCGAGCTCGACTCGAGTAAATGAGTTGGGGGAAAAGGGAAATATTGACCTGGTCTTAGCGTTTTTTTTTTTGTCTTGGATTGAAGAGAGTCGGCCGAGCTGGGCATTGTCAAATCAATGAAAATTCTCTCATCTTCTCCACATCCTGGGAAATGGCTTGTTCAAATATTTTTTTTGTTTTGTTCATTCTTGTTCCCTCCCGGTCTTTAGTTCATTCGTTTTTTTTTCTTCTCGTGCCATTAAACCCGTTAATCTTTTTTTTTTTAAAAAAGGGATGGGAGGGGAACATTAAAAGGGATACCTTTTCCTTCCATCCCCTTCTGTGTGGCGTCCCTAGCGACCTGACAGGTCATGTGACCAGAGAGATGACTGTTAGTCCTGATGTGGCCATGACAGTTTTTCTCTTTGTCTCTTGTGTTCACTTTTAAATATATCAGTTTTTCGACTTGCACACAATAATTTATGTTGTGATTGAACTGGCGAGGAGAGAAAAGTATTTACACATGCTCAGCTCTGTCTCTGTTTGTGTGTGGACGGTTTTGATATTGCCAGACCATAGGATATTTCATAGAGATGCTGATGTGTTATACTCTCTTTCTCTCTATCTCTCTCTCTCTCCTCTTCTCTTTGTGCCTACATCAACTTGCCATTTAGTTGTGTAGACAGTTCAGGTTTGCACACTTCAACAAGTAGGTCATCTTTCGGTGTTGCCATACACACGGACAGTCTCGAGTGTTAGCGAACGGTGATTGCCAGATCACTGCTCAATACATATGTGATGATTCCGTAACCGACATCTTGATGTACTAGGATATATTATATACGACATCCTGATGTACCGGAATACACCACATCCTGATGTTCTGGGATATCATACAGCACATCCTGATGTACTGGGATATTATACAGCACATCCTGATGTACTGGGATACACCACATCCTGATATGCTGGGATATACGACATCCTGATGTACTGGGATATACCACATCCTGATGAACCGGGATATACCTGCCTGCAGTACATTAGTATTATCATCATTTTAAGTATTATTGCCAGGCGCGTCAGCCCCGTAGCCCTGCTGCCAGACAGCTCGAGCCACCACCATCGGAACTTGTCAATTCTGCACATCGATTTTGCACGGTGAACTCAATAATTTGTGTGTGTTTGTGCTGAATTGTGGGCCCGGTGAAGGAGTGAGTGAGGCGTGGGGGATACATTTCATCATGTCATGATTCACTCTGCCATGTGTGTATGTGTGTGTGTGCGTGTTTGAGAAGAGAGAGAGACTGGCACCAAGGGATGCCGGTCAACGTGTGTGTGTGTTTGTGGGTGTGTGAGCTAGATGCTCCCACAAGGCAGAGATGACAGTCAGTGTGTGCACACGTGTGAGTGTGTGAGAGAGAGAGATGCTGCCACCAAGCAGCGAGGACAGTCAGCGTATTTGCTGTGCCATTAGTCATACAGTCTCTGGTGTCACCTCAGGAAATGGAGAGCTCATCGGGGACATTGATTGAGTTGATTGGACGGATTGTAGAAGTGGAAACCACACCATAAAATGAGGCCACAACAACCACAAGTAGTCCTTGGTTGAGGCTTTGATCACTGACAACAACAAAAAATGTACTAGTGTATTAAACGTCAGATAACCTGATCCAAATGTCGTAAAGAAAATGTACTTTGCTCCCTGAACTTCTCTGTTCAGGATGCCTTACGAAAGTCTTTTGGTATGCTGAGTTGAAATGACAATTCAGAGCCTTTGATAGGAGGCAGCCATAGTGGAAAGTAAACGAAAATGAAATAAACGAACAAAAAAAAAAACACAAAAAAAGCTGAGAGAGCCGGAGAAGGAGCTGAAGGAGAAATGCCGTGAGTGGCTGCTGTAGTCTATCGATCTGCCCACCTTTCGCCATCCAGGCAGGGTTGTCACTGGTCTCCTTGTCTTCATCTCTGCTGGCGTTGTTGTCGCAGTGCCGAGGAGGTGGTGGAGGTGGAGGGACGGGTGGAGTGAGAGAGGCGACTATTGATCGGAGGTGGAGAGGAGGAAATGGTAGGATCAGGGAGGAAGTAAGAAGATTAAGCCTTAAATTGAGAGATTGGAGACATGAAATTCACCAGGATCGGGGGAGAATTTAGTTCTTTTTCTTCATCGTCAGCTCATTGTCAACCAACCAACCAATCAACCAACCAACCAACCAACCAACCAACCAACCAACCAACCAACCAACCAACCAACCAACCAATCACCCAACCAACCAAACAAACAACCAACCAACCAACATATTAAACTATTACCTTTTAGTCCGTGTGTCTGTCTTTGATTTTAACTTTTAAAAAAAAATTATGTTGAAATTTACGGTTTTGATAACTGAGATCCTCATAACTATTCTTAATTAAATAAACGTTTGCGCTGTTCTAGAGAAATGATAGTGTGACGGACGATTGCCTTATTTTGTATGTCACATAATTCATACTGAATCCTGTGCTGTCCACAGTTTACCTGGCGACTTAAGTTCTTGTTTGTTCTATGTCCGTTTTGAAATGAGACAAAAACTGGAGTTTTTTAATATGTAAATCTAGAAGCGGCACACACTTTGACACTTGTTTTAAAATGCGTTTGCGAGACGTATTTCAAGCTGTTTCGCAGTTCCAAGTTATTGTAATTCCTTATCATAATCTTGAAGCCGCAAACGTTGAACGGCGAATTTCTCAGTTGTGCAAAAGTGGATTTGGAACAGACAAGAACTTAGGCAGCGAGTTGACAAGGACAAGGCGCACTGAGAAAGAGCGACCAGATAAAACGCTGAGAGGACACAGATGCCCTAGTTTCATAGCTAATCGTTAACCATTTCACTGCTAGTTTCTAATCTCCTGCTCGCAGTGCCAGGCGTTAGACATCGACAAACTGTCTGCCAGGTCCAAAAAGCCTTAGGCAGCTTGGAAGAATTCGCACTCTCTAATTGTTTTTCTTCCCACACATAAAAAAACAAGGAAGAAAAACCCCACCCTAAACTCCAGTGTTAGATATTGAGCGGATAGGGGAACAAAAGCAAGAAGTATCGCGGCACCGCTGTTTGAGTATTGATGTAAAATGAAAATGTGATTACGATTGGACGATCAAAGACCGTCGGAATGCTTGGTTTATTGATCAATCAATTTCTGCAGCCATTAAACTTCCAGTTGTGGGAACGGTGGGGGGTGAAATGGGGGCGGGGGTCATCCAAAAGTGAGTTCGACCAGTGTCTGTGTTCTTCCTCTCTTGCGCGCTCATAGTCCGCGGCCAACACAAGTTTTTCTCTCTCTCTCTCTCTCTCTCTCTCTCTCTCTCTCTCTCTCTCTCTCTCTCTCTCTCTCTCTCTCTCTCTGTGTTCCCTGATGTATTGCCAGTCGTTTAGAGAATGTTTTTCATGGTCGTTATTCCATTCCCCCATATCGTTAATTGGACAGACTAGAGGGACCTCCCGTGCTGTGCGCTACTGTGTAGATTTGTCCTGTAAGAATGCAAACACTGCCCGATATTTTAATTATGCAGAAAACAAGTGAACTCGAATGCCATCTTTACAGCCCTACAGCTTGACTACTTCTCTGTGTATGGCCGTGAGTGTGCCTTTCATTAGGACCGCTGGTTTTATGGTCTGTAGTTTTACAGGGGCCACAACTCGCAGGCAGCCTGTAAACCTGTGAACGACTGCTGTACAGACCATAACTGGACTACTTTCTCTCCCTCTTTTACGAGTGGTTGTGGGTCATAACCAGCGCATGCCACTCTTTCGAAGTATGCTGGACAACCCTGTCAAACTTGCTGGATGTGGACATTCGAAAGTCCATCATTCAAGTTGCAAAGTCACGACAAAACAGTGTGGGTATGAGAGTGAAAGGAAATGTCGCTCTGTTTAATGCGGTTTAACTGTCTGCAAAATGTTGAATAGTGCGCAAGTATTTGTCCTGGTGATCATGAAATGTAGAATTTGTTCCCTGGGGCAATTTTCTCCGATCCAGTGGCCTTATAAAACCCCGCATGTACCATTTCCTTTTTAGTACAACCATCCGTGACAGAGACATCCCAACCACCTTCCAGCTGAGATTTTTAGCTCGCTCTAGACAAGCGAAGTGTGTTGAAATATCAACTTCAGCAAGTTACATTGTTCCTTTTGTCACTTTTTCAGTCTGAAAGGGAGGCGGTGTATAATTATTGTAGGGACTGATTTGATAGAAATTGACTCTGGCGTGGGAATAAAAAAATGATTAAAAATAAACAACAAAAACAAAACTAGACGCATAAGAAATACCCTCAGTTGAATGATGACTCTACACCCTCAGGTGGAGACAACCCAGTGTTTGCTTCAATTGAAGACATTTCTCTGAGAAATTATATGTTGACGTGTTCCACTTGGTGGCGATACATACTTCTACATCTTGTTCTCGTTTCTGAAGTATCGTTTGTTTGTTTGTTGTTTTAAGATGGCAAGAAAATGGGGCAGGGGCATGAGAGATAGGTAGACGAAACTCGCGTGTGCTGACAGTTAAGGGTCAAATGAGCTGCCAGATTTAACCAGGTCTGAACTGGGATCAGGTCGTGAATTGACATTAAGACCATTAATGACGAACCGTCTTGCCAGGCAATACTACACAACCCCATGGGGCGAAACATCCAATTAGATTCAAAACAAGTCAGTTATTAGCCGCATTATGGCGAACAGAAATAAACATCAGAATTCTGTTGTTGTATCGAAAATCATAACATATTCAGAGTTTGTTGAGATTTCACCAAACGGCGGCGTGCTCGGGATTCAAGCTTACCCCCCAGGCAAGCTTTATCAGCCGTTTCATGGGGAACTCGGACAAGAAACATCAGTATACTATAAAACCTGAGGTATTCGCAGCTCGAGGGGAGCTGGAGTGCTGCACGCATTTCTATTCCTGTGGGCATTGACACCCCAACGTCAGGGTCTAGAACATGATAGACTGCTGGGGTAACCTTTCACAGAGGTATGAAGTTTTGATGCAGCCGTCGCTGACATCCTTTACTGTGGCGGCTGCGTGATTCGGCAACAAGGTTTTTTTGTGTACAGGACACATAGGTCTTTCACAAACAAGCCGATGGCAAAACATCGTTTAAAGGTAAGGAAGCTCCCGAGCAGATTCAAGGGGCGAGAGAATACCTAATCCTGTAATTCAGAAAGAATACTCCAGTAGACAGCCGACGCCAAGTGTAGGATAATGTTCCTTACTAACGAACCGACATGAGTCGTTCTACACAATGGCACCTTCTTTGTACACAAGGCGTTCTTTTCAAAGCCTAGAGGCGCCGGCGTCATGCGTTTAATAGCCCTTTTTAAACCTCGCACCCATGAGCAGAAAGCGCGTGTTGAACCATGAAGAAGAGGGTTGCTCAATTTGTAAAGACTCAGGAGTCAAAATGTGACAGATTTCTTTACAATGGTTCTCACTTGAGCGGTCATGGTTTGGGCACGCGATGGCAGGCATATGGGGGGAAACAGTACGCAGAGATAAAAGTGACTTCAAAGGCATGATTAACAGTGAAATCATACAGAACGGGGCTCTTTGTAGGAGACGGAATGAGCAAGTTTGGAAAGGCTGTAAAAAATGGTACACTAAGGTAGGCAATAAATGTACAGGTTACTATAACCCGCCGGGGTTTGCACTCGGTGAAAGAGGAAATAATGACCTGTCACCATAGAAAAGCGGAAATACCTGAGGAAAACACAAACCTTGAACATTTTAGTCCCTGTTTACATCTGATTTATGTAAGCAGATTTTTATCTTGTACTGTAATGAAACACTGATGTGGTTTTTTTCTTGGAGAATTTCGTTTCATTCCCTCTCCCACCCCCAACCCTCCAACCCCATTTTTTTTTCTCTAAAGAATTATTTCAGACGGTTTAAAAATGGGCCAACCCTTGCCGAACACTGGCCAGGTACTTGTATGCCAGTGTGGACTGTCTTGTTTCATGGCAATTTCACATTCATTTTTCCGTGTCAGTTTCAGAAATTCCGTCCATACAACTCGTTTCTACACATTTCGGTTTTAAAGTTCATTATTTATTTCAGGCTGTTGTTATAAGTACGTACGCATCGCAAGCGTTTTGCGCTCGGGAGGCATACGCATACGTATCTATCCCTGACCCCGTCCTTATCCTCAACCCTAAATCTTATGGAATCCCTAACCCTATCCTCTGCCCTTCCAACAACAACAACAACAACAGAAAAAAGGAGGAAAACAAAAGAAAAACTGAAAGAATAATTAATGAAGGCTGTTGTTAGGAGTTTTTCGGGAGGAGCTCTCTAGCTCTGGAGTCACAAGAGGCTTTAAAACACGTACCCATAGCGCAAAAAAAAACAAAAAACAACAAACCGTTGTTGGGGGACCTACGTACCTGTAACAGCATTATTTCTGTGAAGGCTGTCCGCCAGTTGCACGGAAACCAATGATGATGTATTTCAGCACTTTATGTTGGTGGAAGGTGACCGTTTTCACAATGTGAATTGTGATTTCAGAGATAAGAGTCGTGGTCCTAAGTCGTGTGAACGGTATGCCAGAAATACATTATCCATGGTTACGGTATCCAGGTATCAAGGTATCAAGATAGCATCAAACAAAACTGACAGGGCGTTCACAGACAGTAGTATATTAATGTGAGATATCTGTGGTAGAATCTGAAACAGAAATCTACTTTGACCTCATTTTATTACGATACAATCTGTCCGAAACCTTCTTTCTTTCCCATTTTCATTATGTCATGTTTCATTGTTATTGTTATTATTATTTTAATACAGAACGTTCCCTTTCATTCTTCTGTGTTGTGGCAGCTCATTCATTTTCTGAAAAGTTCCTCAATATTTCTGTCCGTATTCCCCTCGCTCGCCCCCCTCCCCCCACAACCGGTACTCCAGTAAGTGCCGGAGCGCTTCTTTAGTCTAATGAGGCGTGACAGGTCGGCGAGTATGGCGGCGGAAAGCAAACAGATCAAAACAGTCATATCCGCTGGGCAACCACCGTTGATTGTAGCGACATGTGCACTCGGGCACACAGACCGGCAACGCTGGGATACGTGTGGAGATGGTGAGCTGGAGCGACGTTTCAACATGACAACATCTTTGATCCAGGCTACCGAGCCATCAGTCAAACCACTTCATCTCTCTTAGTGGTAACGTCAGCCTACACTCCAGTCAGTACACGATCTCTCCTCTCTCAACTCCAGGCCTGAAAAGCCTGGCAATGTTAGAGGTTTTTTTTTTTTCTTTCTTTTTTTTTTCTTCTGTAGCTGGCACTGTTGTGCCAATTTTGGCTGCAGTTTTTTACCCACTCTTTGACCAGCCCTTATGATGAATGAGGGATAATTCCATTGGACCATCGCATTGTGTAGAAATTCTGCAACATGCTGCCTACGCGAGCTCCCTTCTCTCAACTCTTGGTCTGAAAAGCCAGGCAATATTAGAGTTTTTTTGTTGTTTTTTTTGCTGTTACTGTTGTAGATTCCGATTTTTGTGGCACTTTGTTCTCCTCTCTTTGATCAGTCCTTAAGATGAATGAGAGATAATTCCATTGGACCATCGCATTGTGTAGAAATTCTGTAACATGCTGCGTGACAAACATCCCCGTCCACCCTCCATAAACCCAATAAGCAAATGGCTGGCAGGGGGAAAGCTTTGGGAGATGAAAATCTTTGTGGTAGGCGGGTGGAGGTCTCAGTCTAGGGAAGTGGTTCTCAACATGGGCGATATCGCCCTCTTGGGGGCCATTTTGATTTCCAGGATTGCGAAAACAATGGTCGACGAATTTTTTTTTTTTGGGGGGGGTGGGGGGGGGGGGGATACAGGGCAGCCACTGGATTGTTCAACAGCATGCACAGATAGGTTTGTGAACAGAAAAGCATGCTGTTTTTTTGTTGTTTTTTTTTCATCTTATTGCATTTGATAAAGAATGCTTTGTGTTTTATAATCAATAATCAATACGCCCATTATCGTTCATTAGGCTTTGAAAAACTTTACATCATGATTTGTGTATAGTCTGTCTTCCTGTGAAATATATCTGTTGGGATATGGTGGGGGTTGGGGGGGGGGGCATGAATGAAATTTTGGGGCCGAAAGGGACAACTACCAGAAAAAGGGAGAACCACTGTTGTAGAGTTATTGGCCTTATAGAACAGACTGAGATCAGAAAGATTATGAATCTCTACATCGACAGTGTGGGAATTCCCCACTTGTGCCGACAGACTGGCATTATTAAACAGTATGATAGACAGATAGATAAAGTCAGGCAACATGTTGCAGAAAGCTGCACCAAAGACCCGGGGTTTTAGATATGCAGCAGATAATAGGTTTTACGTCTAGTAATTAAAAAGTTGGCTAATAACGCCAGAAAAAGAGACTGTCGCGAAAAAAAAATTGGAAGATATACATGTAATAAAAGTGAGAAAAAATAACTACTACTAACGTGGCGTTACAAGGGGGAGGTTGTGACTGACGTTTGTGTGAGATTACGTCCACGCTAGTTGATAAGAAACAACACTTTACAATGAAGAGTCTGTCCACCTTTTTCTTTACAGTCTGTATTTGCCCTACCAGCATTGGCACGTTGTTCTCCGGTCCTGGTCAGGATGTAAGACTGGAGAACTTGAATGAAGAGCATGCTATTGTAATGACGCTGGTTATAGACAGAACCTAATTGGTTCTTTTACGACCTGCCAGGAGTTTTTTTGCAATCGCCCTTGGACATGAAGAGACAGTACGCGTATTTCCATTGAGGCATGGTCTTTGTGTTTCTCTACATTGCTCAGTGTCAGGTACTCGTCAGGCAGCCACTCTCACAAAGCTGAGCAGTTGAAAGACCAGGTGAGAGGCCATTGCCTATGATATTCTTGAGCTTAGCTCAGGGCAAGTTCTGGGCTTTGCGCTAGGATACTGGCATTTTGAGTAAGGGCAAAAAAAACAAAAACAACCTACCATCAGTGTCTGCCCCTTCCTTCCTTTTCTGACTTCATCTCTTCTCTCCCCCCCCCCCCCCCAACCACCACCACTCCCTCAGCCCCATTTCTTTCGTTGTCTTTGCTTTTTATCAGATTTCCCAGAACAGATAGGTAAATGTCCTCAAAACTGGTGCAAGCGGCGCACATGTGCACCGTCCTACCTCTTTGTGCTCTTCCATCGCATATTTGGACAGACAACCTGAGAGATGAATGATTTCCAGGCTAATGTTATCCATCCTGCAGGCTGACAACGTCATTAGCTCAGATATTTGATCTACTGTCCCCATTTCATGGCAGGCAAACCTTGATGGATTTCTTGTGATCGAACCCAGTGCCCGCGGACATCCATTCCTTCCGCTGCCGTTGTTGTTGTGTGCATCAGAGACTTTCGGACAGATTGAAGATTTGGACACGTCCACAGTGCTGGAGGTCATAAGAAAATGAAAATGCGTTAAATGTCAGAGAACAGCGGAAGTGCATGATGACTTATTTAGCTTGTGGATAATGGCGCCACGTTGGTCTAGAGACAAGGTGCTCGCCCCTCATGCCGAAGGTACCGGGTTCGAGTCCCGGACAGTGCAGGCATGTTGGAATTTTGGGGGAAAAATTCTTGTCCCTGATCCTATAGTAGGCAGGATCGAGCACCCAGTCTTGTCGGATCAGGACAAAAAACTCGGAGGGCCGGTGTGCACGTTAGGCACTTGTTTAAAGATACCCTGGCAGTTGGAAATCCAGAAGAGCGGGCCGAACAAGGCCGCTGCTCGGGTCAAAATTACAACAATTAAAAAAAAAATCCCTACCACAAAAAGACAGAAACAATAACAAGAACAGTGAGGTGTAAATGACAGGAGCAGCGCGGACCTCCTACAATTGAGGACCTAAGAAGAAGCCTGCAAATTTGATTTCATGTTTGCTGTTCTCATTTCCTTGAATAAAAAAGCGGGCATAATTGTAATATTATCAACTCATAGTGATACAAGCGGGTGGTGTTCCATGTAGATCAATAGAGACTTTCTTGTTTATGTAATAAGTGGTGGTCCTTTTTTGTTTATATGTATATATATATTAAGCGATGTCTTAATCCTCAAATTTCGTTCCTCGATTGGTAAAAAAAAATAATATTTTTTTATAATTATATTAATCATGGGTGAAACTGCTACACCGCTGGCTTTGGATGGAAAGAGAGAGAGATGTCAGTTAGAGATGGGATTTGTGTGAATTGAAAGTCAATAAGATTTCAGTACCTGTCAAATATCCATGACCTAGCAAGCTGGCTTCTTTCATAACCGTGAGCAGTAAGTCTCCCCGAGTTGTAACAGATGAGTAAGACGAGAGTTGGTGGTTTGTACTAACACTGCCAGGGGTCAGGGCGTACGGCGGATTGGTGATGACGTGAGGGTGAAGACAGAAATGTGTCATGGTTGGTGAGCGCGTGCATTTCGTCTCTCAGTCTGTACGGAATTTTGTTATTACCGAAACTCTTCATTCCAGACCAGATGAGAATCAACTGGAGTTCTCTGAGGACATTTTTAGCGGTGGTGTATTTTATATCTACCCGACTCTGAATACTGGGACAAATAGAAAAAAGAAAATTATTTTGTCATTTAAAGGTAACATTTATAATTATCACTGGCATGTAAGCACTCTGTGGAATTTCAGGCCTGGAGCAATGTAAACAACACGAGTAATTTAAACTTGAATCAAAGAACTAGAATTTAATTAAGGCACAGCCTCTTACAATTTGTAGATCAAGTGAAAAAAAAAGTGAGATTACATAAACAAGAAATAAAATTGAGGTCAAACGTGGCTATAATCTGTTTCTCGGCAGCCAATGGTCATGGCAGAGAATCAGCAGGTGCCGCTGTGACATTGTATTGCTGGACAGGGTGTTAAAATATTATTTGAGTTTGCCAAGACGGATACAGTGAAAGATCAGCAATGTAACAGAAATATTCCAAACATACAATGTGACGTTCCGGCCTATGATGGCCATGTCGGTACTCACGGGTTATAATGGACTGGCGGAGAGAGGTGACCGGTATAGTGAGTTCAGGTGGTTTAGATTTCATGGTCACAATACATAAGTCCATATTATAAGGCGTGAACTGCCTGGGTGTGAATGTGTGTTGTTTTCCTTCCGTTTGACTATTTTGTAAATAATTGACGTGTGAACCCAACTGCAGTCATGTTTTCTATTAGGCTGTCAGTCTTATCTCTGTTGTCTGACAACTGTCGGGAACTGACGACCATCTCCCCCCCCCCCCTAACACCCCCCGCGGGTGCCGAGTTATTGACTCCACTTGGAAGTTGTTAGGCCGTTATTTTCAGGTGAGGATTGGTTGGCAAGGTCCACTTATCTCTCACCCCGTCCATGTGAGTTACACGGCCAGTGATAGCCGAGGCCACTCGTCTTAGTGCCTTCAGGTGTTAATGATTGACAGAGAGCTCCAGGAGTGGGGGGCAGGAGCGGCGTCAGGAGGTGGGAGAACTCACTGAAACAACAACACCAACGACAATAAATGACATACGTAAATTCCATACATGAAATTGGCGATGGAGATGGGAAAACAGAGAGACAAAATAACTAGTTGGAAGTGGCTGTATTTTGTGGACAGATGGACAGAGAAGTGGTCTGTATGTTTCATTTTAACACCTGTTTTAGTCGGGATGAGAAAGAAAGCACGTTAACACGGGTTGTGTCCGGAAAAGTAAACGACAGACAGATTTAATGATAGGATAGAGAGAAACCTTTCCAGAAGCGACAGCCAATCACCCAGACTAGAAACAGGACGTCAGGTGTTAAAATGAAATATTTGGACATTTTATGATGTGATACCCTGCTTTAGTCCAGTGGAACTAGAGAGTGAAACAAAACGATGAAATACCTGCAATTTTCAGTGTATCAGAACGAAAGTATCAACAGAACAAAATTAATACGCTTAGGGGCATTTTCAGTCAAGAAAATGACTGCTGGGAGAAACTTGGCATCGGCCGTTCTCCGCGACCGTGTACGAAATGGCTTCATCAAGTACCGAGGGGAGAGATAGTGTGAGCGGGAACGGCAAGAGATAACACGACGGAACTAATTAGGTTCAGCCAGCGATAGGTGCAGGAGACCGCTTGGCCTTTGTACGGTGTATCTTGGAATTACGACAACATTGCATTTGTCCGGGATAATTTATATCAAGATGAGACCTACATTAAACGCATTGCTTCTCTCATTGGTTAGAAAAAAAAGAAAGTAGTTCTGTCCTGTGTGGCTGTTATTTCAGTGTTAGTCGGTTGGGTAATGCGTGAAATCCTGTATGTGTTTTTCTTGTTGATGATGTTATGACAGGATGGCGTTGGGCCAGAATAAAGGGCGAAGATAATCACAATCGATATATCCATGCCAGGTAGGATGACCCATAGAATGGCTTATTTCTGGCTAGAACGACGGCTAATATCCCCGGGGGTTTATCTGGGCGCCTGGCCAGATTTCTCACAGTGCAGGGGCCAAAAACGGTAAATTGAGACCACATTAGGGCCAATTAGCTGAATAGGCCAGATTACTCCTGGAAACGGCTTTACACCCCCCCCCCTCCCCCGCTAGCCACAGAAGAAGAGATGGATGATCCAGAGATGCATGAGGAAGAAGACAAGTGCCAGTGTGAGTAAACTGTCAGGGACCTGGAACAGTGGAAGTGGTGAGTGACCTGGAGAGAGAGAAAGGATGTCAGTGAACGCTGAGCCAAAACCCTCGCTCAGATTATGCACATGCAATGTGCCATGGTGATAGTAGCACATCTTATCATTTCTGAAAGAGGTCGTCGAACTCTACAAGTTGATTTCACAGACTTTTATCATATTATTTTACAAAACTCACATAGGCATACTTTACAGTGCGGACCTTTTCCCGTTAGATTTTTAACTTCACTTTTGTTTGATCTTACCAGCTGTTGGCATCTGAGGGCTCAAAGCTAGCTCAAAGTGAGATGACGAAAAAAAATTGTGAGAGGCTTAGCGTGGCCATTATGGTGCCGACGAACTGTTAACCCAAACTCAAACTCCAAACTCCCATGAGTAGATAGATCAAATCTCCACATCTGAATAATTAGACTGGAATAGACAGAGAAGTCAATCTTTATGTCTTACAAGCAGACTGATCCAGCCAATGCTTTCGTCCACAAAATGAAATGGAAAAATTAATAAGAATTTGTGAAAATAGCTCAAGGAATGGGCGATTCTGGGACAGAAACGCATACTGAATAAGCGAAAGCAGCACAAGTAGATGGTTAGATGACAGAAGAAGACAGTGTAAAGGATTGTCATGTTTCTTTTATAATGCGTGAGGGGAATTGCGTTTACGATAAATTGCTGACTTAATGAATTGAAATGATATACAAAGGGCCCATTACTTACAGTGAATAAACGGGTGACAAACATCCCGTGAGTGCAACATGAAATTCTGATCTGTTGTACCTTGGGGTATTTTTGTGACTCATTACGGAGCTTAATTGTTTCTTTTTATGGAACTGTGTCTTGTGTAGGACGTTTTCTTGTTGTAACTGTGAGAGTTGGCATTGTCAATGAACCCTCCAGGACTTGGTTCTCACGCCTGGTAGTTTTTACAAGAGTCTGACGGACGAGTCTAATCTCAGCGGACACTTCCTGGCTTAGTGTCAGAAGCACTCAATGTAAGGCTGGAAATCCTTCTAGAGTACTGAATTCTGGTACCTGTTCTTCCATCTCCAGTGCTGTCTGTCTGTCTGTGTGTCTGTCTGTCTTATCCGCCACTATAATGAACATTGATGAAGCTCTTACCTGGTCATCGAGGTGTCCAAATCGGAGAAGAAGATCCTGTGAGGATTATTAATTGTTTTTACCTCCACTGACAGAGGAATCATGGATTACAAAAATGAACACCTCACAATTTCTTGTCTAAAGACGTCACCTGCACAACAGTCTTGTTTGACCAAATATTTGTATTGGACAGTTGACGCCTCGCTGATCTCCTGATTGCAATCACCACAACTAGCGATGTAAGATTACATGAGACCTGTCAAAAGCTGTCATAGAGAGCTTCTCTCGAGCACCTTTCCATAGTCACCATTATCATGCTTGACGCAATGATAGTTCACATTCAGGCCAAACATTCAGCATATGTGGTATAATGGTGTACCATACTAATATTATTATATTGGATGCACGAAAAGTATTCTGTGATTGATTCTTTTTGTCCGAAATGAAATTCCTGACGAAATGTGAAGGTTATCCTGTCCTCTTTGCCCACTTGATATTTTTCTAAGGAACCGACCACCCTCTGATCATCCTTGAGACTGGCACACACGCTGCGGCCCATAGATGAAGTGGCTCGAGAGACAAGGGCGGTAAGACATAACAAGACATTCCAAGAGAAAAACATGAACAAACTGAAATAATGAACACACACTACAAAGATAAAGGTCAGATAGAACTACAGTGCAAAGTTTCAACACCAGCTAGGTCGCCAGCAGGAGAAAAGTGCCGTAGGCGAAAACAAAATCACCATTGTCTCTCAAGTCATCATCTTGTTTACCAGCGTGTCTGTATTTTATTTGTCTGGCGAATGTACAAAAAAAAAAAAACAACAACACAAACACCAATTTGAAAAATATGATGCCGTCAGCAGATTCTGAAGAAATCTGTTTATTTGGAGTGGAAAATTTATAGATCTATTGATCACACTCTTTCATTTTGTGTGTGTGTGTGTGTGTGTGTGTGTGTATGTGCTCACAGGGCAATATTTCATTTACGTTTGTTTGCTTGTTTTGTTTTTTGGTCTTTTGCAATGACATTCAAGATATTACTGCAGCCCACTGAATGGCTGTGGTAGAAAACGCGAAATAAAAAAAAATAAAAAACCTAACTGGGAAACTTTAACAGCTGCCGAGGAATTTGAACAAAATACTAAACTAACTACACATCTTAGTGCAGTAACACTCATGTCTACGCAAGTTGAAGAGAGTTCTTGCTGTGGGAGCTTTTTAACAGAACTAATTTCCAACTCTTTGCCATGCGCACTGTTGGCCATTGTCTCCCCTACCGAAAAAAATCCGCATAATTGTGGCTATGGCAGCTTTGTTTTGTTTATGGGGTTTGAAATTTCCTCACAGCTGAGGTAACAGCCAAACCTTCACAGCACACATGTATCACTTCTCAGGAGATCTCGCTGAAACAAAAAACTTGGAAAGATTTTAATACTCTCGCGGCCTCTGTCTCCAGATGGCAATAATGCTCGTGTTTGTCTCACCCGTCGTGTTTCTGAGCTTGGTTTTAGCGAGTATCACATTAATGTATCCATCATCATTTCTCGTAATGCGTCCTAGTCATTCATGTGCCATCATTATCACTCTGTAAGATTTAAGAGAGGTTATCATCTCCGGCCCACAAATGGGACATCTGTTTTGTTTTACATGTCATCCGATGACGCTTCATCTCCGCTCACTTTACTCATCCCAGTAATCTGCGTCACATTTAGGTCAGGTTTTCCCCCTGTAACACCCGCCCACCGTGGAACCATTGCCGTAGCCATAGCTGTCCTGAAAAACATCATGTTTGCCAATGCTGGAAAAGTTCACGTAAAATGCAATTTTTAGGACACAGTTGTCATGGGAAAGGCGATCACGCACATTACGAGAAAAATATTTTACACTTTAAGTGTTGAGTTCTTTTTGCTTCTCGGGGGACTCGGCCTAACGCAGATGGCCCCCTATTCTTGATTTCTTTTTCTTGTGTTATTTCTTTCATCTTGCTGGTTGCCTTCTTGTCTCGTCTTCATCTGTATCTGTCTTTATCTGTTGTGGTGGGCGCCGTAAGGGGTGCAGTAGGAGGGCATCATTTTACACTTCAACTTAAGTACAGTTCTCTTAAAATCTTGATGAAAATAGGTACATGTACTTTCTTAACCGGCATAAGGCTATGCCGCAATAGTTGAGACATATTTTTTTTTTTGATATTCAAAAAAGTTGTTCCCGTTTTGTGAGTTTAACCTTTTCTTTCTGTAGAATTTTTTTTTCTTGTGAAGCCCATTTGCCAGTTTGGCGAGCAGACTTGACTCATGGCTCAGTCGTCATTCACACGTTCCCAGCCATGGCCTTGCACAGAATCAGCTGTGATTGTGTTGACATTGCCAGCAAGGCCTGGGTTCTGATGTCTCCATGACAGCGCCAGCAACATCTGCTTCATGTGTCCGTAATTGGTGTTGAAAGCGCCAGCAGTTGGTGTTTGACACTGGTCTACGTCTCTAGCACCCAGCCCTGCATGAGAAAGCTGCTGTGGGAACACGTTAGAAAGTCCACTGGTTTCATTCACAAAGTTATTTCCCTGGACTTTTTGATTAAAGAACTGTGTGACTGAACACGATTTTCTCCAAGCATTCACGATGTCGTCCTTAAATCATTGATGTATCATGATCATGTATGAATCTACATTTGGACTGCCAGGCTGACCACGCTGTTCTTTATCTTATAGTGCTCCTTGTGAAGTGAGCGCGTCATAGAATAATAGAACAGTTAAAGTATTACAATGATGATCATCCCCTGAGCCATCTACCTATGAAATCGGAGGCATTGTGTATTCCGGGTTACTATGGTAACTTGGTGCAGATTTGGTCACATGACTTGCCTTTTGCTTCATCACCCAGCGGTTTAAGATGTTCGTCAAGGGAAAGATAAGATTCTCTGATCAAAGACTTTAAGGACCATCTTGGATCAATCAGTCGACACTTAAACCTGTTTGCAGTAGATATGGAAAACTTTTGCCCATGAGGGGGTCCCCCTCCCCTATAACCCCACCCTCCACCCCCTGCTAGCCTGGGTAACTAAAAGACCTCCCCCCGTTAATTATTGACAGATGCGAAACGCCTTCAGTATTACTGCAATGTGTACCAAGGAGTCCACACACTTCAATCTCTCTAGTACGCTGTAGTGATGAGGTTATAATTTCTAGACTCAAACACCCCACAGGGGCAATAACTTGTGTCATTAAAAGTGATGAGCAAAATCTACGAGGCGCTCACGAGGGGAGAAGTGTTGCTCGAGTTTGATTCTCCTTATTATTGAAATTCTCCCTGCTCTGGTTTTGAGTTCTTCGTATTCAACCAGCGAGTATAGGCATGAAAGTCTACACTTTTCATTCAACAGGAATAAGTCTATTGATGTGAGTCTGTTGTAGTTTGGATGCTGAACTCTGTCTGTTATTTGGTGTGCTTTGGTCGGTTGGAACCGGTGAAATGATCATTGGTTGTCTGTAGTTTTTTTTTCTTCACATTTTTTTCCTCTGTGAAATCAGAAAGGTCTTTTTTGTTTCCCGTTCTGCTGATAGTCTATATATTATAATATACAGGAAAGCACGCGTTTGACAACCATTTATACACTAGCTCAAAATCTTAGGACTCGGCGTGCTTTGATAGGTTTAATCCTCTCTGACTTGCTAGCTGTTTTTACAGGCAAGGATTGATGGCAGTTCAATGAAAGTTGGGATCGACACGTGATTGTCTAGAAACCCAATTGTACTTAGTTGTCTCAGTTACTTTGTTTTGTCAGAGTCGAGAAATGAACATTTTATCTGCCCTTTCCATCAAATCTAGAACTGAAACAGTACGATAATGTATACAATTTAGTCAGATCAAAGTCTACGATAACCAACAATGGGTTTGGGGAAAACATGAGGTAGCAACAGGTGGTCATTCTCAATTAGTGAAATAACGTAAAAAGTATTGTGTGTATAAGAGAGAAAGAGAGAGAGAGAGAGAGAGAGAAATTGTGAGAGGGAAAGAGAGAGAAAGCGAGAGAGAGAGAAAGAGAGAGAGAGAGAGAGAGAGAGAGAAAGAGAAATATTGAGAGGGAGAGAGAGAGAAAGCGAGAGAGAGAAAAAGGGAGAGAGAGAGAGAAAGATATTTTTTCTCTCTCTCTCTGAACTTATTAAAATTTATACCTCTCTATTTCAGTATAGTTGTTGTTGTTGTTGCTGTTATTGTTGTTGATGTAGTTGTTGTTGTTTTTGTTACAGATACGTAGACATTACCCAGAGTACAACATCCGGTATACAATATTGAGGGACGTCATACTCAAAGTCATGCTGTTTCTGATATGAAAAAAATAAACAATCAGAAAGAGAATCTTCCACCCAGAAGAAGGTCTGGGTTACTAGTGCAGAAATCCACGTAAATCTGTGAGCGCTAAAATGTTTTTCTATTTCCTTTTCCAGCTGACTATGAGTTTGGCCTGGTTCAGTTCATCATACTTAAACTGTCGTCTTCGCGTGCACGTGCGCAGCTATAGGTTAATTAGGGCCATAACCACGCGCACATTTTTTTTTTTCACTTGATTTCGCTACGGCACAAAATCATTTATAGCTACAGAAAGCCGACGCAGCGATGCATCTGGGAGAGGGGAAAGAAATACCCGTGTAGAAATATGAAGTGTTCTTCTTCGTCCGAAAGGAAGGAACGTATTCTACCTGGTTTATCTCTCTTTTATTTTTCATCACAAGTTCATTTCCATTTTCTCTACGTTATCAGAAACAGGCACACCATATAACTACTACCATCTGCCGCACACCGTACTGTAGTCAGTAAAGTAAGGTCGTGAAGAATTTGGTAAGATATTGTAGTTACCGTAATGATGGCAATAAAGTGCTCGACCTCCTGACTTCTCTATAGGAAATCTCTATAATTATGTTTTTTAATGTTAGTGACCCAGACAGAATCTGTTACCACCTTTTCTGTATCAATTTTTTTTTATTTCGTTTGAATTATTTTACCCTGATACCGTGAGGTTTTTTCATTTTATGGATACCTTTGTTCTGTCCTATGCGAGCGGATGTTCCCAAGTTTTAAGTACATTATTTAATGAGAACTCTTACACAAGTAAAGACCTAGCCTGTAGCCTTGACTTCTAACTTCCTCTTTATCGTAAAGCTTTTACGTGCAGATGGAGAATTGACCGCCGCAGTCAACTGTCGATGTGAACTTCATCACGCCATGCTGTTGGCCAGTCAGTAAGTTCATGAATGATGTTTATGGATAGAGATTAAACGATATGATGTGCGGAGAGATCAGAACTGGGAATGAGAACTGTACAGTGTGTCTTTCTGACACAAGTTACATCAGTTCCTGCGTTGTTGTTGTTTTCATACCAACTCACCTGTTCTCACGTCCCCAAACTACCATAATCTAGCAGGTCAAGTTTGTATACAAGCACACCCAGTTTAGATTTTCACAACTAAAGATGGTCAATCTGGCCAGAATTGATTTGTTTCACGTATGTTACCCCAAAATTATGATGTAAACCGCTAGATATCCCCTCCTCCCCCCCCCCCCAGTGCACGGAGGCTGAGCATGTGCACTTACAGAGATTTGGGTTTTCTTTTTGGTACGGCAGCCGAGGCTGCGCATTCGCAAAGATGAGCTGTAATCCAAACAGAAGAATTGAAACTCGCAGGAGAAGGAAACATTAATGTGGCCTTGGAACTTCCGACGTAAGGCGAATTAAAATTTAAAATTTGGTAAGAGCACAATTTTTGTGACGTCAAGAGAAACAAGCCAACAACAAGGTTAGGTCAGTGCGGTCGCCTATAAATAGCAGGAACTATTGGGAGTCTTTTAAAAAAACTTAAACCCGACGTTTTCGGTCGGTAGAACCTTTGGCTGAGTTAATTCCCCTTGCCATCTCCTCTTCAGTCGTTGTTTACAAGACACTCTTACATTGTTGCTAGGCAACAGAGTCAGAACAAAAAATGGGTATGAATGGGGAAATTAGAGATGCTGTCATTAAGACCTTGTTATTTTTATTCCGTCGACGGAAACCTGGAAATGGATTTCCCCTCTCCTCTGTTATCCTTTCACTTGAAAGCAGACAGGTGTATGTTTGGGCCTGTGGTAAACTACATTGAACATGTCGGCAGCGACTCCAGCCAGGGACTGGCGTTCATGGCTATTTTTATATCATATCCCTACTTACCCCCGCTCTCTCCCTGCGTTGGATCAAATTGTACTTTTTGGCTAATCAGATGACATATCGGATACTAAATGTCAGGGCCGTCATGTCCTACTTTAAGTAACATGAAAATGTTCCTGCCAGTGTTTGACAGCCTTGAGCGCTGCAGGTTCTGGGAAAACGCTTTATTTTTCTTCCACGTCTCCGAATATAATAATATACACAGAGATATTTATCTGGTGCTTGGATCTGGTCAGAAAGATGTCTGATTATCTCATACGTCAGTGGCTGAAATCATGGTTTTGTCATTTATCGAGTGTGCGAACACTGAACACTGATTACAGAAAGACTTGCACTTAGAAGAAATTTATGTTTACCCAGCGCATGCAGTTTTTACGTTGGTCATGTTAACTTTGTGAGTTCATGTACATTTTACTGTATGATGGCCGACTGTTGTTTCCGGGGACGCGCGTTGGATTCTGTACGGTAGTGTGTATTGTTTGTTTTCTTTCATATTTTAGTTGACTTTGTTATTTTGCATTCTTTACCTGTCAATTATAAATTCATAAAAAGGATTGATTTGGTTGATAAATTGGCTGACTGTTTGATTTGATTGATTAATTGATCAGTTATTTATACTTCATGTTTTTGTTGCATTGGATTTTTGCAGGTATGTGAACCTCCTGCCTGCCATATTTGTTGCGTTCCTTCTTCTTCAGTATTTTCCACACAGGATACTACTTAATTGACATGTTTGCATATTATTCATAATTTTGTTGCATTTGTGCAGAACTGATCTTGAAGAATAATGTTTGATCCTTTGTTATTTCAGATGAATGTGTCAACCCACTGGGCATGCAGTCCTATGAGATCCCAGACAAGGCCATCACCGCCAGCTCATCCTACGACCAAGCGTCTGTCGGACCAGAGAATGCAAGGTAAGCCACCTCTCGAAATACATGTACATAATTTTATTACATGGCTGGAACGTTGGCTACGAGATGTGTACGCGTTCATGCAATATGTCAGCAAATCCATCGGATACACGATGTTACGAGATCAAAGGGTGACAGATTAGAGTCATATTTAAACAACTGTAAATGCTGACAATCAAAACCAATACAATATCGTAAACTTTGTTTTATTTTTACAAATGGCCGAATAAAGTTAACAAATCTTTCACTAGATGAAGCGGGAAAAGACTTTCTATTGCTGTTATTATTATGTTTCTTATGTTAATTAATAATATAGATATTTGACTACGTTTTGTAGTGCTCCTCGCGTTCTGTCACTTTCAGTGCATCACATTTCACCGTCCTGTGTATTGATTTGTTCAGATTCATATGTAGAACGATTTGGTATATACCGTCTTTAAATTCCCAGTGAAGTGTTAGGCATAACTTCTAGGAAGATTTGTTGAATCAGAAAGTTTGAAGCTGAGTTTGACGTTGGGTTTTACGGCGCGTCGGCGCAATAACGGCCACTTTTCGCCTGTCGCGATCTATTTGGGTACACGTTCTTTATTTATGTTTCGTATTCAGAGCTTCTAAATTTCACCATAGAATTAAATACTTTCATATTTATTTTATCACACTGGTAAAGTTCTCAACAGTTATTTTATATAGATCTAGATCTGAGAAAGTTTTGTCAATGAGAAAAAAAGTTTCTAATCAAGTAGTAGGTCTTAGCGTCTCTCAGAAAGGGCAGGTGGAAAATATGTCCAGTTTGTCATTCTGTAATATTGTTTCATGGCCAGTCGTTGTTCTTTCTGTATCCTGAGTTGTCATAGCTGACCCGGCCGGTGGTCAGTGCTCGTAAACGTTTGTCGCTAAATATGAAATAATAAACTGGTAAAACCTGATGAAGATTGCCGGACACGCAAAGGCAGTAATGGTCACTGAGGGCTCAGGTATGTACAGAATGACCACACAGCCATGTCCTTAGCACTCCTTCTGCACCCCTCCCCACAAATAAAAACTAACCCTTGGGCTATCAAAATGCCAACTGAAGACATGAGTGTGTATGATTTGAGGAAGCGGGGGATGGGGGGGGGGGGGGTTGGGAAGGGGGGGGGGAGATAAGCGTCGGATAATAGGAATATTTTTAATGTGCATTAAATTTGACCTGGTAACGTCCCCATTGTCAGTGGCGCACTTACATTTTTGAGACCCTGAAGCTTGAACTGTTACGGGGCCACTTCGCAACCAGCAACAATAGGGCAACATTCGAAATTACAAAAAAAAACAACACTTCTTCATGGTCATCCCGGGATTAGGGGCCCTGAAACTTAAGGCTCATTAGTTTCATGGCAGATCCGCCACTGTCCTTTATGGTGTTGGAAACAGCGAAAAGTTCATGGCATTTTCACTTAAACAAAACATGGTCTATACGTCATGATAATTATTGTGAGGCTTTGGTACAAATCTTTGACCAACCATGAAATGATTCATTCCCCAGTTTCACATCAGCATTTTAGTTCGGAAGTGCCAGGTTAACATGCAAATTTTGTCCACTGGTCACATCGTCACCCCCCCCCCCACCCCCCCCCCCCGCGCCTCTGTCCAGCAGATGAACAAAGTGAAGTAGAACCAAAGGTATACGGCGGCTGTTTTACCACTCTGTGCTGCAGCTGAAAGTTCTAGTTTGTAGTTAATGTCGGTGTGGGGAGAGGAGATCAAACGACCCAGCCTTCAGTTGGTGCATGTTGAGATAATACCATGTACTGTTCTAACGTATCATGCTACTGATGTGGTCTTGTGCTCTAGCATGGCTCTGTAGTCTTTTCCACTAGTTTGTGAACACACATTTCTCTTCCAATCTTGCTCGTTCAGTGACGTCACTGAAATGTACGCCCTATCCTTCCTTTTTTCCGCTTGTCTTTTTTTCCCCCGTAGAACATGACGTGGTCCCCGATTTCTACTGATCTCACTTTTGACAGACTTTCCGGTTAACGTTAAAATGTCTCAAAAGAGCCAGAGAGACAGAGAGAAAAAGAGAAAGAGACGAGAAGGAAAGAGATCAAGAGAAAGAGAGAGAGAAAATAGAGAAAGAGAGAGAGAAAATAGAGAAAGAGAGAGAGAAAATTGAGAAAGAGAGAGTGAAGGAGAGAGAAAGACAGCGCGAGAGAGAAATAGAGAGAAAAAAGAAAGAAAAGAGAGAGAGAGAGAAAGAAAGAGAGAGAGAGAAAGAAGGAAAGTGAGACCCGCTGCAGAAACAAACAATAACGGAGCTGGACAATTATTACCAAAACGATTTCGAAATGGAAGAAGAAGGGAAAAAATGTTTCTGGCCAGTGAAAACTTTCGCCAGGCTTTAAAAAAACTGGTACAATTAAGTATAATTCTGTCTTTTCTCTGGTCATTTCACATTTGTTCCTGCACTATAAAAACAGATCAACAAGACACAGATATTCATGTCGTGCAGTTGTTTTTTCCCTTTCTTTGTCAAATGACGGTGTAGCTGAGAAATTCACAGCTCCGGCACTGCCAGCACAGAATGCTTAGAAAGTTGTGACAACTCATTTGGTGCTCGAGTTGATGTGCCGGTTGATAGACGAGCCGGTCTCTCTCCACTTGTTCCACAAATTGTACACCGGTCTGGAATCTGCCAGGATGAATTCCTGACTTGACCAGCGGTATGTGGAGCGGTATCTGAGTGCTGATGTCTGTGTGCTCCAGGAATTGCAGGTACCGGAGTCAATGGTGGTAGCGGCCGCGGTCTCCGGCGTGTTTTCCTCCTGCAGTTGTAGTCAAGGGAAGCAACTGATTGAAATGTAGTGCATGAACAGATTTAGTCCTTTGAATATTCTCATGTCTCTCTCAAGAATGTTGTTACAAGTACGTACGTCCCCAAGTTGTTGTATTTTTTTTTTTTTGCGCTGGGGGAACGTATTTTCAAGTCTTTTGTGTCTCCAGAGCTAGAGAGATCCTCCCGAAATCCTCCTTACAACAGCCTTAATTATTCTTTTAGGTTTTCTTTTTGTTTTCCTCCTGTTTTCTGGTTGAAAGGGTAAGGTGCAGGGTTAGGGATTCGATAAGATTTAGGGTTGAGGACAAGGACATGGTTAGGGACAGATATGTACACGTACGCGCCCCTAGCGCAAAACGCTTGGGGTGCATATGTACGTATAATAACAGCCCTCTCTGTAAGTTCCCTTTCTTGGTTCTTTTTCCTGAATTCGTCTTTTAGACAAATCGACAACCAATCATAAATCTGTTTAACCTGGCTGTAAAATTGGCCAACATCCCAATGTATTCTGCACCGTCTTCTGTCTAGTAATTATGACATACTCTCTGAGACTGACGCTCTAATTGCTGCTCTTGCGTTTTCCCTTTCTAAATTCATAACGATTTTATTCGTATAATTGCTGCCGCTGGAAGCCTAATGCCTGAATCAGAAGTCACATTAAAACTTACCCTCACCATTAAATGTGTGAGAAAATTATTCCGGCATTTACCGTGGAGCTGTCGAGCTTTGTAGGTAAAAAAAAAAACCTGTTGTTGGTGTTAGAGTGCAACTCTGTTATCTACTGAAGATGCTCGATACGTTAACAATTTGAGATGTTGTGCAAGACTGGAGACTTTACATGTCCCACGTTAGCTCAACTGAGGTTTCGATTTGTAGTTAATAATAACTTTTCTGGGGTGTACGGGACTGTAAGTTCAGTGATGTATTTTTAGGTTTGATGAGCCAATCTAGGGCTGTGCATGTCAGTACTTTTCTGTGTTTTTCTCAAACTTTGGTAATGACCGAAACCTTTAGTTCGATGAGATGGCATTTCTGATGTCCTTATGTCTGACTTGGCAGTTCTGATATGGTTATGTGTGATTTGACAGTCCCATCGGTATTGACTGGGAATGTCGGCAACCTTGTCACCGGTAAAGATTCAAGACGGGCTGTGTAATTAAAGGGTCGTCAAGACAGAAATGTTTTAGCCTTGGCAGAAACCACCGTTGAAGTATGTCTCTGTATGCTGCAGCTAATATTGATTTCGTCAACTTTGACTTTTACCACAATTCCATGGGAAGTTCTTGTTTACTGTAGCGGATGGGTCGACGAAGGAGATTCGTGCCGGCAAGTTTTGAAGTCTATAATCACACACACTGGAACATCACCTGCCAGCCATGATGTACAAGTAATGAAACCCTATCCTAAGAAACATTAGCCAGGGAAGGAAAGCAAATCTATACACTTATTTTTATTCTCTTGCTTGCTGCTTGAATATGACTCAACTATTGATCAAATGTCAACACTTGTAGGCTGTCTTAACTATTTTGTACAATTTGCCAGAGTGTTATTTGGTACAGATTTACGCTGATTTCCCAGTTAAACACATCAAAATAAAAAATAAAGAAATTATGTAAATGTTACTATTCTTATGTTTTGAAAGTTCAGTCATCTTTGTCTCGTTTCCCTGTTTCAAAACAAATCTTCTTATCGTTTTAGGGGGAAAAAAACCCTCACAAAATGGTGATCATACGCAAAAAGTGTCTCCTACGATAAACGATTTCTAACAATTTTCTGATCATTTGGATGTTTTATGTACAGTTTTCAGCATGTATTTATAGAGAGATCTTACTTCCGCCAAATCGTGAAACTAGGCTACTGGGATATCAAGAATCGAAAGAGCCCGTCTTCACCAAAGACAGTGTGCGTATCTGTTTACTATGGTTATTTCATATTTTTAGGCTGATTGAAGTTATTTAGAGCCGTTTGTAAGCTCTCACGCCCTGTGGAAATGTACAAACGGATATTGTTTACCGCAGCGGCCTACTTTCCGCTCCATGCTAACAGTGGTTTCGCGGAGCCTCCCGTGTCTCGCAGTACAAATCGACCAATAGTGAAACCTTTCTATACATACGCCATACTCTCTGGTTTCACCAGGAGTCCACCACTTTGGACTTACTACAGCAACATCTGTCTGTCTGCTTCTCCAGTTAGCTGTCTCCAGCACAGTTGCGGAGTAAAAGAGTTTAACTGGAGAAGTGTCTGGTCCCAAATTGATTTATGTGGTGACAAATTGGCCGGGCCGCGCTGAATTTAGCACTGAACTGTCTTTTCATTGGAGCTGCTTGGTGACTTTCCGTTCCCACTTCTCCGTCTTTCACTCTCTCGTTGCCTCTCTTTTTGCATTCAAAACTGAGAACTAAATTTGATTTCACGTCATCTCAGCAAGTCTCAGTCTTGCCGCTCTCGTGGACGTCTTGACATAAAAATAAATGGCTTATGGGGGCAGAAATCAGCTACACATTTTCATTCCTGGAAGGTTGGACAAAATATAATAATAATAATAATTTTTAAAAAAAAACGTATTTCCGAAGCCCTACGGGTGTGGACAGACACACACAAGAAAACCTTACATATATACGCGCATGAATGTAAAATTTTAGGCAATAAAAAAATAAACACCAAATTAGGTCCAGCATTATAGATTGAGTAGTTTGTGGGAACTGAATTTTCTTGAGTAGCTGCAGCATAACATAATTATATTTGTATGAGTCTAATGGTGAATTATCGGTTTCCATTTTCATTACCGGCTGCATGATCTGGCCAAAGCCAGCGGGAATTTATGTCAGATGTCGCCATTATGTAAGTTTTTTTTTGTTGTGTTCTTTTACTCTTGGGGTGGGCGGGTAGGCTGAAAGTATTCAAGAAGTCTGAAATCAATGAAAACTCAGGGTGGTCCCCAGGTCTACAGGTAAATCAAGTTTGCTGAGTATGTCATCATTTCAGTTTAATGATAACCAAACGGTGCTCCAGCACCGCCTTGCCCTGCATCAACAAGACCTCACAGTCTGTCAGGTTACAGGGTTTTCAGTTTATGCAGCAGATTTTTAAAATATTTTTTATCTTCCTCTCTATCTTTACTTTTCCCATCCTTGTACTGTCGTTACAACTTGATTCACGTGGTGAAACATGGCGGGGTGAGGAATGGTGATGGGATATCGTCTTCTATGAGTTTTTTTCAGTTAGGGAGATTGGAAACTTTTGGTTGTCCTTCTATTTCATAGTCAACCTTACAAATTGCCTGACTTAAACTGTTTGTTTGGGATTATTGCTCCTACATCATTTTGTGGACTGTCATTTTTAATGAACCTTCGGCTTCAGAGATACTTTTCCCTTTTTTTCCTTGCTATGATTAATGCCAGGAGCGGCGATCTCTGGCGTATGCTGCCCTTCTACAGAAAAAGACCGTATGAACCCAAAACAAGAAATTTTAAAAGAGATCCCAGAAAGAGTTTACCCCTGAACCCCACTTTATTCTGTATTCAATTTCTATTTTGTGATGACCAAAAGAAAGTGTTAGACTTACAAAAAATCTATGACACATTAATTTTCAATGATGCCAAAAACGTGAATTTGGTTTAGATCGGTGCAATAGGCTCTTTTATAAGTAAAACGGCAGTGTGTTGTGACACAGAGGGTGAGAAAGGGGGGACGTAATGGTAGAGGAGATGAGGCCAGGACGAGCGTGCACCTACACAAACATTCCTGCCTTACCTCTCTCATTGCCAAGCAAGCGAGAGAATCAAGTACAGTTACAACGATCTCCTGCCATATTCCCAATCCAATTTCCACCGCTTCTTTCTCAATTAAGCTTCAGCTGAGTACCTGAGATGGTGTTTATTTCTCTGGATAATTGTCTACACCGCCGAACTTGTTTACAACATTTCCAAAACCATCTTAACGTCTTCACTTGTAATGAAGTCGTCTTTGCTACTGAATAGATCCCATGATTTACGTGTCCACGCCACTGAGAGCTAAACAATGCTAACACAAATTTGAAACCAGTTTTGCAGATAAGGAGAGAAATCAGAATTGCTTAACACATACAAAATAGGACTGATTTATTATTTTGTATTTTGTGTTTTTGCATTTGTATTTTATATATTTCTTTAATCTCCTTTGGGAAATTTGCCTTAGTGCCCCTGCAGCCCAATTACATCTGGGGCAGACACGTCGTCAACACAGTGCAGCGTAATATAAGTATAGCTTTTATTTAATGTTCTGTTCACCAGCCGTCAGATCTGTTACAGCACGCTCAGTGTCTCAGTGTCAAAACACCGCCCGATTTGTTAACGAGCTTTCCCCCTAATTTTTCAATGTGTAAGCGGCAAATTGGTTTGAAGGATGATCCGTTATCTTGCACTCAGCACGATATCACAGTTTTATTTATTTATTCATTTTTACAGGTGATGCATCTTGTGTTTGCTATTAATAATTAATAAAGTATCATTACATGATTAGTTTCATTGTCGCGTTCTGGCAGCTGACAGCCCCTTGTAACCAACAGCGGCCAGGAGGATAAGCCATCACCACATCTGCTGGTTCAAACTGACATGAACAATGGCCACCATCACACCTCTCAACTCTCAACCGAACATCCATCATTTCATGATACTTTGTTTGACATTCTTTCATCCAACTACTCACCGCTGTCAGGGAACGGCTTTTAACGTTTTATTTTTCTTGTCTATCATTCATTTACCACCTAACTTCTGAACAGCTGAAAGGCCACTGAGTTGCCACTTTGGTCACTTTGGTCCATTTCCTGCATTTATACCATTTTTAATTCTTTATTTTCTTCGCCCCCCCCCCCTTTAAAAAAAAAAAATTTACAGCATTATTATTATTTTAATTCAAGTGGTTCCCGTGGTGACTTGCAGGACATTTTTGTAAGCCTTTGCCCGCACAGATATAGCCTACCACCAAATGGATTTACCATCAGTAACCACCAGTCATGGCTCTACTAAAAACATGGCTCGTTTATTTTAGGTCAAAGAAAGGAAACAAAAAAAGAAAAATGGTATTTTCGCTGTTTAGTTTGATACGTTCTGCCAACGAGTAAATAGACGTCCCTGGCAATGGAAGTTAGTGTGTGTTTATTTTCCTTCAGGTTTCTATCATGTGCCCCAAGTTGGCCAGGTCACTTAACCACTGACATGCCGCTGTCGGCCAAAATAACCTTTGGCCTTTACCAGAGTTTGGCCTATCATGAAATTTTATCCGAGGGGAAAAAATAAAGAAAACGCAAAGGAAAATAAAGATTGTTGAATGAAGGAGATGTATTTTTGCTGTCTTGCTGGTCGGCCTTTATTGTAGCGGGCATGTGGAAATAGGCAAGGAAAGATACCAAGTTATTTCTGGGGGAACTTCATTCATACTTGGCCATTGACTTAAGATTTGCCAGTAGATGTCTTTGGTCTTTTGATACAACAAACATACTATATGATTAAGCTTTCGTTTGTTGACCTTCTTGCTTGGCGCAGGTGGATTTGAATGTGGGAATAAGCATGACATCAGCAAACGTAGGAGCATCCAGGATACGACTTAGCCTTTCCCTAACCCGCTGATATCACAAGTGAAACTTTGTTACTATAGGGCAAATGGCATAGTTCACGCTTTGTCGCGTCAGATGGTACGATTAGTGAAGTCAGAGAGAACATTTATTTGTTTAACAAAGAAACTTCTCAGATACTAATGCGATGCATTTATTCACTAGGCGATTGCGTACACTGAACGGATCGACAGCTTCTTTATTGGGGCCCGAGAGAGCCGCAGCAGCTGCTGCTACCAGAGATTGATTGGTTGCATTTTCTAATAACTTTCCCCGGTGTCAAATTAATTGATGTGTAAGGTCATGTTTGTTCTACTGAATCACGTAAGAATAATAAGATTTATTTTGATAAATGGGTGGAGGGAGGAGAGAGACCCAGGAATGAGTTGTATAGACTTGCTGGTCTAGCAGTGTACTGTGACGTTTAAGTAAACTGACTGACTGGCAATGAGATCTCTGCGGTGCGTTCAGGGAGAAATTCCATTAATCACAAAAATGTTTTCTATACCCTCAGCAGTTTTGACTGAACGATCTATCCATCTCAGATTTACAATACAATCGTCTGTGACTTGTCGTCCCACCATAGCATTATTAATGTCTGTCCTAATCAATCCTAGAACAGAAAGCGAACAGACAGAGACATAGCTTGAGAGGTCGCCCTGGGTTATAAAAGCTACATAATGATGACCAGCCCTTCTTTTGTGTCATAACTATGGCGAGTGTCTCGACCGGTCCTCTGCTCGCTTGTAAAAAAAAATAATGATAATAATTTTCATTATGTTCAGCCGTTTCTTTTCCTTTTGGTTTAAAGTGAGTAGATGAAAGGCTCCAAGTTACAGGATGAGTAGATTTCCATCGTGCATGTCTAGTAAATGCCACGTCATCAGTATACCGGGTTGCAGTATCGGCGTTGATTTGAATATTGCAGGCCAACTGGACAAAAATGACCTGCTAGTACTGCCAAATGCTGGCATTCAATTTTGTGTCCCGTCAACCAGGCACGCCAGGCCAGAGATAGTCGCATTGTTCATTTCATCGATTACTTGACGATGTATTCGCCGATCATTCTCAATCATTCATGGGGATGAGGAGTCAGTAAGTGCTCACCTCTAGTGGCTGGATCAAAGTGACCGATCAATCTTTTTATGACACTGTTTAGCTTGCAAATTTGCTCGATTTCTTTCTCCAGACCCGCGAAAATGATTTGGATTGTTTTTAATGCTGTAAACCGCTCTTAACTGTTCAGTGGACAAATGAATTAGTGCGAATGGGGGGGTGGGGGGGTGAGATTCAGTTTTAAATTGCCCGAGTGGCGTTGAGTCGAATAAAGAGCGGTGCAAATTCAAGCTTCCTTCTTTTTTCATTTCTACTTTGGCCAAGATCATAGATACGCCCCTCTTGTGATTTGATAAATATATGGTATGATATTGAACGTAAATGGAAGTTTATGGAGAAATTTTGAACTGAGTACCGACGGGCTACGATCACGTGATCAAGCCAATTAATTTTGTCGGCGCATCGTACGACAGTCATTTGTTAATATCATGTGATATCACCTGCAACTGGAGACCCGATATTGTCATGTAGTTAACTCTTTGATTTTTTGTCATGGGTTTTATTTTTTTATTCATTTTCCCGATGACGTGAAAGCCAGACTCTGGAGTATTGCCTGGCAGTTAGACAGAGACATACAGGGCCACCCTGGGGCCACCCACGGGGCCAGGGCAAATCTTTATTCACCCCCTTGCCCCGCCCTGTGTGGATTGGATTGACTTCATACCAAGCTAAAATGTCACCAACGACATTGTCATGTAGAGATCCTGGGAGAGGGATGAAATGATGATTATCTGATCAGGTAATTCCTGGGAACATGGATACTCCATAGGGTATTACAACACGAAATCGGGGCCAATCTTCTATTAATTCTTATTCTATCCGTATTATAAACGCAAAGTTATGTACACAATTTTTTGAAGAGGAGTTCTGTTTGCGTTTCAATCACATTTCCCGCGTTCTTGGTTTGATGGACTCCATGGTCTGTGTGGAGATAACCCAGTGATGAGTAGTTGTCTAGGGAAATCTAGCCGTGTCTGCCTCATTTATCATCTGTCTAGTTACATGTTATTCCAACATACAAACCCTGTCAGCATCTTCCACCCACTGTCCCCCATCCCCCCCCCCCACCTCTATGCCATATGCTCATCATTTTTAGCTCTACTTACAGAAAGCTAGTCCATCAAACTCTCCAATAGCGCACCATTAATTCCATCGGTAAATGCAAGCAAGGACCTTGACTTGATGATACACTGAGCTCTACCACTCCCTACCTTGTGTCTGACAACGATCTTTTGCTACCTGGGAAGGTCTGCAAGATGCGGAGATCTTTGTCTCGGTCGATTGCTGTTTGCATTCTAGCCTTGTTTTAGGTCCTTATTTCAGGATTTTGGCTGCTCGTGGCATGTAATCCTCACTTTTTATGTTTTGATTTTCTTGTTCTTTTTTCTGTGTTTTTGTGGTGAGGATTAGTTTTTCAGAATTTTGCCCGAGCAGCTGCCTTGTTCGGCCTGCTCTTCTCGATTTTCACCTGCCAAGTTATCTTTAACGTACGCAACTACACACGGGCCCTCCGAGATTGTCGTCCTTATCCGAGAAGGGTAGATGCTCGATCCTACCTACCGTAGGATCAGGGACAGGAATTTCCCCTCCAAGGAATTCCAACATGCCTGCACTGAGCAGGGATGGAACCCGATATAACTTCTGCATGAGAGGCGAACACCTTGCTTTCAGAGCTTGCGGAAATCTCAGTTTATTCCTGTTGGTGTTCTAGTCTTGAAGTCTTCTGGATATTTCTGTGTTTCGTGATGTGGTCGACTTTTCATTTACATCCAGACACATCAGACGAAACATTGATTCCAGGTACTAGGTTGAAACACATTCTGCTCATTGGATCTGGAATCTTGACCTGACTTTTGTTTCAGATTTCATGGGAAATCTGTCTGGCCAGAACCGTAGTCCATGATGTTTGTAAATTATTGGTGTCAAGAGGCATCCTTTTGTGTGTGTGTGTGTGTGTGTGTGTCAATGTTCAGCATCAGTAATGGGGATGCCGTGCACAATAAGAAATGTGAACAAACTACTAAAACTGAATGATTTAATGCAATAACAGGATAGGGTGGTGACTGGTGATGTGAAAATACACCAGTCATCATTTGATGTGTACCTACGAGTAAAACAATGAAGGGTTCCAACTCCTTTTTTTTTTTTGTTGAGAAAATTGATTTGGAATGTAATGATTGAGTTGGCCTGGAGGGAGATCATCCTCTAGTCCAGTGAAAGATTGTGTGATTTTGTACACGTTCGTCAGGTCATCTCAGTTTCCAACAAAGGTGAGACCACAATTTCGTTCATGGGCACGTTTGATCTGGACCAGGGAGTCCTCATCGGTGTTGCCTGTATGGAACTGAACCACTGCAGTAACAAACTTCCTGTACCTCGAGCTGGTGAAAGTCCCGAGAGCGGAGGACGCTGGAGATCGATAGTTCACTTCTGGTGGTAAATGAGATAGGAAGGAGCGGGAGTCTCGCGTGCATGGCCAGGAGTAATACACCTCACATTACCATACTGTGAGTTACGGTCGTGTGACAGGAATTGTGTATGTGTGTGTGGGGGGGGGGGTTGCACAGTTGGGAGAGGGGGAAACGGACGGAGAAGGAGACTTGAGGAGATTTCAGGAGACAGCAGCTGAACTAGACCACACAAGCAACCAATCGAAGAGACAAGGAAGAACCCAGCGGGGTTTGCGGATGTATTAGAAAAATTCAGAGGCCGAACTGTGAGACACCTTGGCAGACATGAGACCAGGAAGTGTAGCATCCAACTGAGTAATGAATGATAATTGATTAATTAAACTTGGCATGCTGTCCTGTGATGGTAATCTCAGGCAATGGCTCGATGTCATGGTGCAGACCAAGCAATGACCTGGGACTGCAGAAAAGGCTATAATATGGAGATTTTTTTTCTCTCTCTGGGTCTCTGTGTCTCTCTCGCTCTCTCTGTGTGTCTGTCTGTCTGTCTGCCTGTCTGTCTGTCTGTCTGTCTGTCTCTCTCTCTCTCTCTCTCCCTCTCTCTGTCTCTTTCTTTCTGCCTGTCTATGTCTTTCTCTCTCGCTTTCTCTTTCTGTGTTTTAAATTGAAACGATTAATTAACATCATAGATGCTGATAACCGAATAGTTAGCATTGAAATCTGGAATGATTACCAGGAAATAGACTAATATTTTTACCAGTTTCATGTGAATATTTTTGGTTATGTCATTTTGTTTGTGTTTCATTAACAATCCGGGAACCGCCCTCTCCCGCTCCGGAACTGTCATCATAATGTTAATGGCACACCTTTCTCTGACTTGATCCTGCCATGACTCAGACAATTCTGGAAAACGTAGAGAAATGAAAATCCAATTATCTCCCCATCCGTGTCACCAAGAGTTTGGCCATGTGTGAGTCACGCCTGGCCAGAACTTGTCTCACTCTGACAGCCAAACAGACAGACTCATCGGCCTCGGGGACACACGCGGGAGACACGGGGTCCAATTGCTGCAGTTGTTGTTGTTGTCTAGATGACAGAATGATTGTGTTCCAAGTATTGTTGTAATTCGGATATATGGAGGGCCAGGGGCATTTGCCATATTGTTGTATGGGACATTTTGCCGATTTTGAGGTTTTGTCATGAAAGTAGTTCTCTCACTCCTGATTTCACTATGTCTAAGTGTCATTCCACTCGATTAAAAACTTTTCGATGACGTAATGTTTTATGCCTTTTAGGGCCTTTGCCGACACAAACTTCAATCCTCATTTTCTCGAAAAGGCAAAAATACACAAACAACAGTATGGCAAATAGATCTACCCGAAGATATGATATCATGTTGATTTAGGCATTTAGAAGAAAATAATTCGCGGATATAGGGCAAAATTGTTGTATCTCCAGGCTTATGAATAATGGGAGCGAACTCGGAAATATCACAATATTGCTCTCATTGATTTCATTTTTAAAGGAGATACAACACTACTGATTCTCTGTAACTTGGAACTGGTTAAAGATAGCAGAATAAGGAAAAAAGATAGCAGAATAAGGAAAAATTGCAAGAAGCAGTTTGTCATTATGACAGTATTGCCATTATGAACCCCAATTCATAAACCTGGAGATAAAACAATTTTGCTCTATACCCGCGAATTATGCCAGCATAAACGAAAATTTCCAAACAGATCTTCAAACCTGACCAAGTTATCAGTGAGCTAGGTCAGTATTCTATTGTTCTGATCATCTACTCAGCACATGGAGCAACCCGGGGTCAAATAGTTTGGACGCCTCTTGCGAATGGTAATCTACCAGCCGGCACATCGTGCATTCAACATGCAATTCTCTGGATGCATGACCAGAGGAAGTCCAAGGAAGATTTGGACAAGTGGCGTCAAAGAAGCTCTACCCCAAGACAGGCTTTTCAGCTGGCTGTAGACTGAAAATTTTTTCTTCCTGTCACGCCCTCGAGGATATAAGCAGAATGAAAACAAACACACACACTCACACAAATTTAGCCTGTCGCTGACACACTCGTTCACTCACCTACACACTCACTTTCAGTATCAGGTCATTTACCCATTAATCCATTAACACACTCAAACCTTGACTCTGTCAGCACTCAGGCTCCAGGTGATCCGGCTCGTGACATCTTTGTCATGAAAGACGAGCTGATTATGACGTATGTGTTGGCTGTGGAGGAGCAGGGAAGCCAAACTGTACAAAAATAAGGGTTTACCTTGGCGGATTGAGAGATGAAATGTCTGTTAGTTTAAGCTTCATTTCGCCAGATAAGACGTCCTAAATGCCAGCAACATCGCCTCAACCTGTGTTTTTCTTTTCTGGCTCACTAAAACAGTTTCTCACGTCTCCCACACCTAACCATGGCCTTCACCATCAACACTTCTACAGCTGTTACTGTAGGAGAAAAGCAAGCACAGACTGTAGAGATAATCGTAGATGCCAATTGACCAATGACACCAGAATAGCTGTGTGACCACTCCTAGTGCTCAAATTTGATCAGTACCCACAGTGCAGTCTAAAAGATAGGATAAGGGAATTTTCATTTACTTCACCGCCTTTGTTGATGTTGACAATGATGGTAAATATTTATGTAGTTTATTTCTCCGCAGTCGACACAGCAGATGAAAGCGTTGGTTTTAATATTCAAACTGGTACCATGAAGTTGACGAACATATAATTGTTTATTCCTTGATTATAACAGTCGTTTACTTTAAATTATTTGTTTATTTGTTTCCGGGCACACAAAGATACAAACGTGAGCAACAACTTTGTCAATAGCACAACTATAGTTTATTTTGTACTGAAGACTTGATTTATCAGCACTCACTCCTCTTTTCATAATGTTATTCTCAATGTTTGGCCTATCCTTTGGTCTGGGCAAGAATCTGAAAAATTTTGAGTCAGCACTTGGGGCATGTGAGAACATGTATGTGGTGGGATTAGACAGTCTACACCAATAGACAACACAGACTAAGCCCTTCTGTTTGTGTAAAGGATTTTCTTGGCACTTTCTCTCCATCAATGTTTACTTTGTGGTTTTCAGTGTACAAACTAGGCTACCGAAATTTGTGGATCTTTTGTGTTCATTGACTGGCAGTATAGACTTCAGCCTGTGTCTTTTGATGCTTTACAACTAATGTTGTCATGCTGTACATAGAATGAGTTGGCATTATGCTTCAGGAGGTAACAGGCGTTCTTCTTGTGAAGTAGGTGGAACTAGTTTTAAACTGAATGAAAGCATGATTATACACGTTTTTTACCAATACATTTTGTTCCTAGGGCGGAGGAAACATTGCCATGTTTGCCACACTACAGAAAAACACCGTATTCGACAGTCGTGTTCAGTTGCACCAAAGATACTACATGGAATAAGATGAGACGGCTAGCGCTTTTAGCATGCACAGATTTGGCACCACCACCGTGTGGCGAATGCACGGAAGTCATGAATAGTGCCGTATTTTACAAAGCCAACATGAAAAATATTGAAGTTTCAGCTATCGCTGTAGGCCTTGATTGACGTCATTTATTTTGTAATTATAACTTCAATCGTTGTGGGAAAACTAGCTTTTTTTTTTTTAGTTGCAGTAGCATTATTAATTTATCATAATGTCAAGCCTTCTTTTCATGCTTTGTGCCACGGGCCCCGCCCCCGATCAGCACGCAAACTGTTTGTACGATTTTGTTAGAGGTGCGAAGAAGAGAGTGTCTCATCTTATCGTGTTGAACAATGACGTCATTTCCTAGAAAGAAAATAATTGCTCTCTCTCTTTTTATATAGGTGGCGAATGAGCTTCTTTTGATCTTCCCAAACTGGAAACTGAACAACGAATAAAGCAAGTCTGTGTCTCCTGTAAAATATTGTTTTTACCGTGTACGACATATTTTTTTCACAAATTGCAGAACAAAATCCTGACTCAAAGTTGAAGACAGCTGTGAAGCCTAGTTTTTTTGTGTGTTTTTTAGACAGAGAAGATTTCATCTTAATATCTCCCCACCCCTTGCCCCTTGCCCACACCCTCTTCCTAGTTGAGAGATTACAGGCATCTTCTTCTCAAACACCCCCTTGTCTTGCAAGGGCAACACCACCAACGCCGTGGTAACTCCCTATAACATTGCTGTAGGTGAAATTAAAATCTCTTAAAGTTCAGAATTTTTGGTTACATGATGAAGATGATGGTGCCACAGACAGCTGTGGTGTGGGGCGGGGGGGGGGGGTTGCTGTGTTCCAGTATCTTCTCTCGGCTATGATCTATCCTCTCTAGTAGTTTCTCGTCCGTGCTACTTGTGATTGATTATCAACTCCATTGACCAGAGATATCTACGTGTACGATGTCTCTGGGTAGAACATATATTATGGAACTTGGACCTCTCCAATTTAATCTATGTCTTTGAAAGATGTTGAATGAAATGAGAACTAATACATACAAGTTAGAGGGAATTAGTTTGTTGGAAACGGACGTTACCCTGCAGAAATGATCTATCACCGAATAATCATTGATCCCCGTGTGTGCTGATGAGCAGAAAAAGGGAGGGGGTAGAGATGTCCAGGTTACAGACCATGTAGGATAGTTCAGTGACTATAAAGATGTTGAGTGGGAGTTCCCCGTGGATCATTAGTATGAGCTAATTACTGAGCTTGCTGAGCCAGGCCAGTCAGGGGCGGTGAGAGAGGAAATAAATCAAGATGAGGTGTTTGCTTAATAACATACTAATAGGATCCGACGGTGCTGAAGGGGGGGGGGGGAGGGTAGTTACGGTTTCATTTCCCCCTTCCTGACTGAATCGTTCTTTACCGATCAGCAAGATTGGGTAGATTAAAAAGACCCGCTCTAGATTTGCCAGGTACTTGGCAAAGACAAAAATGTGGCCAAAAGAAAAAGTTGTATGTAGCGAAACCTCGCGTAAGAAATAATACAGAAATGATACAGTAAAATGCAAAGAAAAAGGGAAGACTATTATTTCTTACGCGAGGCATTGCTACATACATTTTTTTTTCTTTTTGCCACATTTGGTCTTTGCTTCAAGCCTTACTGCGACCTCACGGATTTTCTGTGGTTTGTATAATATTTCAGGTATTTGGCCCATTCCATTTTTTTTTTATTGGCATAATCTTTCCTGGCTGCATAATCTATTCTGTCTCTCCACCGTCACAGCTGCATTAGTATGTGAAGTCCAGAGAGATACTTTTAAGATAAATATGACGGGTATAGAGAGTGACTTGGTAGGCGATGCAAAAAGAAGTTCTCTATGGCTGGGTTTCTCTTGAAATGGCCATTTCCCATTAGACATTTTCGTGAGTTCGAGCAAGCCAGGAACATGAACTCTCGCTCCAAGACCCCAGTAATGAATGAATCTGATAAGGTGGCAAAGATGTGACGATTACAGATGGGCACAGGTGATGGTGACCGCTCGTGGTGGCAGGGCCAGTCTAATAATGTAATGCTGATGTTCAAGGCTTGTCTACGACACATGCCATTCATGCCAAGTCCCACCTGGAGCATTTAAAGAAAAAAAAAAGTTTCCTCTATTTTTTAAATAGGGATTTTTCGTTAAGCTGCACCTTCGCACAGATTTAGTACTTTATTTACATGGCAGATCACAGCTTTCGCAACTATAAGATCTGAATTCCTGAACTGCTTTACAAAATCATACAAGACCTGGGTGATTTTCTTTATTAAGTTTGCCCGTGTTATGAAAAATTTAGTACAGTACTTACTAGAATGATGCAGATCTGTATATTGAGTGGCAGTGTCTGTGTGGTTAAGGAGAGATGACCAACTAGTTATCTGTAAGGTCCGCTGGAGACTGAATATTTCCAGGCACGCACCATTTCTCAGGGACCATCCATCACCATGATGTTCAGTTTGCGTCGCTTCAGGAGACGGATATTAATTAGTGTCTTTCCAGCATGAATATTAATGGATAAGCGGCCAAAACGCCTGCCTGAAAGCCACTGTAAGTGTGGAGGACGTGATGTTCGACCGCGATAAGCCATGAGCCCTCTACCAGTAGATCTAGTGGGGTCAGGTTGATTCGTTTACCAGCTGTCCTTTGTTCTGTGTGGAGTACTCTAAGTTAGCAAAGACATGAAAAATCACGAGCCAAATGTTTAACTTGCTGGCCAAACAAGTTCTCTAGGACCTTGGTCCTCACCAAAATGCTAATCCGAAATAAAAGTCTCGTTTTTTTCACTCGCTGATACCGCGTTGCTCTGTCTGTTAGTCTTCTACTGAAATGAAGACGGTGTTGTCACTGAACATAAAAAAACCGCCTGCGGCTGTAGTCCGTGACCATTTAAATTGAAAGAAGACTGAAAATTAAGCTGTCTGGAAGAAGTTTATGATTAGTATTTATCTAATTATAGCAAAGTTCTCGTGTCATCTTTCAGCAAAATGATGAGAACTTGAGCAGAACTGGATGCACACAACCTGATAAAGTGCAGAGTTCATAGTTAACTTACTGGGAAGAACCTATTACTTACTCTCCCTTATCTCTATATAAACACGATTAATCGCGAATAGCAAAACGTTTACGCCGAGAATTCCGAGACAACCACAAAAGTTAAAAACATGCGGTTTTCATCTGAATTCCTCAATAACACTGCAGTTTGCGATGAACCAATGAAGCAGTGAGCTCATACAGTCATGTATTCTTATTATTCTCCACGAAGACAATTTTCTAAGTTTAGGCATACCTTTACTACACCGTGTTTTGTAGCCTAAAATATCCAGTCCATGTTTTGTAGAATCAGAGACAAAATGTGGCGAAATCAAAAAAGTTGTATGTAGCAAAGCGTCGCACAAGAAATACTACAGAAACGATACAATCCAACGCAAGCTTTCTTCCCCATGGTGGCCCAATACATAGACGGACGTGCTGCACTCAGAGAATACAAGTTTTGGACCCGCACGTCCGCATTTGTTAAACGTTCTACGATCTTTTTTTTTTTTCATTTGTTTAATTTGCTGTTGTTGTTTTTTTTTTTTGTACCTGAGGAAGGTTAGTATACCGAATTGTTTTCATATTTGCACATTATTATATATCAAACAGTAATACTGGATAATTATACTGAAACTGAATGTACCTACTTATACTTTTTTGTTGTTGCAGAATTCGTCACGAGAACAAAGGCGGTGCCTGGTGTCCGCGGAGTCAGATCAAAGAAAATGTGTACGAATATTTGCAGATCGACCTGGGGAAGCTCAAGGTCATCACTAAAGTGGAAACTCAGGGCAGATTTGGGAATGGACAGGTAAGCCGTGATGTGATCAATATCAACTGGCCATTGGCTCTACGGGTAGATCAGCATGACTGTGTAGTTCCGTTTTCATTTTCGGCATGTCACAAACGTTAGTCTGTACAGTGTGGTAGAACTGATATACTTTCTTTCTGTGCTGTACGGTGACATTTTATGTGGAACGTGGGTGCAAGTTGTCTTCTTGTCATACGACAACATCGTTCAGGCCCCACTTGGCCAATCTTCGAAAGCTGGTTAGTTGAAAAGAAAACAGCAAAAATCGAAGAACAGAAAGTCCGTGTTCCACCCATAGATAAAGCTTGCCGCCTGGACTTGTCTGTATTCGAGCAGAATTCAAGCTCTTTAACATGTAAACCTACCAATGTTCTTATGTAGCCAATTACCTACCGTGCAGTAATGGTTAAAAAAAAAAATGAACTAGTTATCACGGACACTTCACATCTTTGTACCACATGTTACCTGACAAAATTTAAATAACGTCAGCTGTGTCACGTCGGTGAAGGGCGGATGTTTGTGTTTTGACGGGACCAACACGTCGTTAGTCGCTGGCAAGTTCGGTAGGTCTTGTGAGAGACAACCATCGCCCTCCCGCCTTCCTCGCTCTGTGGTTGATTTACAGTTTGATTTAAAATCCATCATCACGAGAGATGGCAGCTTCTAACAGTTTATTCTGTGCGGAAGATTTCTCAGCAACTTCTGTAAATCATGTTTTTCCCAGAGCCCCAGCCGTTGGAACAACAAACTGGTTTTCTCTTTCTCACATTTTAATTGCAAATGTACAGCAAAAGTAAGACGGTTCTTGTCTGTCACCTCCCGTATTGCTGCATAATGATTGGCTTTGGCTCAGCTAGCTGGCCGTGATGAAAGTATTAGATGTGCCAGAACAGAATGATGATATTAGTTTATTTAAATTGGTGATCCATGCTATGCTTGTCAGCCAAACACAACAATAGACTGGCAAAGGTGGAAAGCACAGTTGTATTTAATGAAACAAAAAGGACAGAAATCCTAAACAAGTAGCTGAACTGCTTTGGAATACTACTTATGGACGAAATGCAAAATGAGATGATGCCATTGCACATAAAAACAACAGAAAAAATGGAAAAAAAATAAACAAGAAAAAGAAACACGGATCTGTACGTTCCCGATTCGTTTCATTTCGTGATGATTATGTTCATGTGAAAAATACATCCGTTTCTGGACTTTCTGGACAGCAGTACCTGGTTGTGGTCGGCCATTATTTCATCCCACTGACATTCCCTCATTAAACGGTTTCCGCTCATCTTTGGCAATTCTGGAAGGATTTTATACGAATGCCACAATGCTGGCGGGTAACTTTTTCTTGTTTTTCTCCTGGGCCCAGAATTGGGATCGTCTTAATTGAAGAGCCCACGGGAAAACCAGGCTCAGTCACAGATTTCATGTTCAGAGAAAACCGATGTTTTAAACTTTGACTTTCTTTCTTTCTTTCATAAACTTTGTTATTTTTAGACGACAATTTTAGCGGACTAAGTCCATTTCTGCCAAAGATACTTATGTAGGTTGCACAGTGGAACAACCTCTTGGGCGTGGGCCAATGGCTTATTTTGTTCTACATTGTGTCTTAGCTTGTTTTTCTTGTTACATACAATGAGTCAGTGACTCATTGACACGAATACGCCAAGCTGTGAAATGTGTGCAAATCTTATCTTCATGAGCGAGCAAGGGCGAGAGATGTGAAGATAATCCCCGCACTGCGAGAGCCAGCATTCACTGGAGAATTATTGCCTTTTGATTGCGCCTTGAACAATCCCACAATACTGCGTGTAAATCTGCGTTATCTGGTGTAATGTGGGCAAGCTCAGTGCGATATACTCTTGCAGCAATTACGTGGTGGCAGTGTATGATATGAACTTCGTGTCGTCATAGCTATCTACCATTTTTCATTCGCATAAATTTTTTTTTGTGGGGGGGGGGGGGCATGGTTGTTGTTGATTGTATTTGGTATGATATGTAATTTTGCGCAGAAGTTTGTGTATGAGACTGAATAATGGAAATTTGACTATGATGTTATCTCTGTATAGACCTAAGGTTTGGTGCCGATGCTTGAGATGTTTATTTGCAATATTCTGATATATAAGAAACGTTGTTGTTGTTTTTTTTGGCCATCATACGGGTTGTGCCACTGGGGGTTTAGATTGGGATACAATTGTGTGTGGGTTTTTCCACGTTTTTTTTTCTTGTTTGTTGTTGTTGTTGTGATCTGCCACCTCTAGACTGGATTCTCTAACTTTTCCCCAGGGAAAGGAATTTGCCACCTGGTATTTGCTTGAGTACCAGCGCGAGGATGAAGGAACTTGGTTCAGATTTAGAAACAGAAAGTCAGAAGAGGTAAGTCAGTTAGCAAAAGTTGTCAAATTAAATTGAGCAGATAATGCTGTTTGGAAGACGCTGTTGTGAGACTAACAGAACTTGTTACTTGACCAGTATGTTAGATAAAACTTGACAAAAATGCACAGCAAACCAATGATATTGTTGATAAGCATCAGAAGAATTATCAAACCAGTTTTGATTGTATCAATAATTTGAAAATGTTATTACAAAGTTGGTATTTCTCCTCCAAAACCGCGGATGAATTATATTTCTGCCTGAACTGCACAGATGAGTTAACATTACTCTTGAGATTCCTATAGTTGAGCTAGGATTGTACGCTGAGTCATGGACTCAACATATTATAGAATAATAACATATTAAGCAAAAGTGAAAACGAGGTTTGAGTGCGATAAAGACAGTCAGAAACTCTGTTGTGTTATCCCAGCTGATCTTCTCTTCTTTTCAGTCAGGGGAAATTGATGCCAGCATGCATATCAAGATATTTTTTAATGATATAAATATAGGATGAAATCCTGCCAGGGATTGTCAGATATCAGGTCAGTGTGACATTTGATTATTTTCCAGAAATTCAAGGGCAACGTGAACGTGTACCTGGCAGACATGCGTGACGTGGATCCACCTATCATTGCCAAGAAGATCCGATTTATTCCCTATAGTGAGAGCCGCAGAACTGTCTGCATGCGAGTGGAGATGTACGGTTGTACCTGGAATGGTGAGCACAATAAAAATTAGGATTACCTGTCACTTTGAATCATTTCCTCACTCATTATGGTTTGAGATGGTGAATAGAACTGTCTTCATGAAATGTAACTCGAGAGATTAGAATTGATATGTTGTCATTTCAAAGAAGACACAGAGGTGCCCCCCCCCCCACACACACAGACACACACACTCCCCTTACTAGAATGATTAAGGCGGGGTACAGAAGGGATGAGGGAAGGATGTGTGACAAGGTTGGACAAACCCGACAACTATGGAACCAGGTGGCCACTGGGACCATAGGTAGAAAAACCCTCGAGTAGGTTTTGGAGCGGGGACAGGAGCACTTATGGGGAGGGGGGGGGTGCCCTCTGTGCTAGGATCCTGGTTCCTGTCACCAAACCAAACATTTTCAAGATTTTCATAATACTGTTAATTCTGATTTTAACTTCAAACCATCTATATTTTCCCCTCCAGACTCACTGGTGTCCTATTCCATGCCACAAGGTCATCGCCGTGGAGCTGAAGTTGATTTGTATGACTTTACATATGATGGAGTTATTGAGGTAACTGATGCTTTTTCTTCTTTCGTTATGAATGATTGGATTGTGCAGGGTCCAGTTTAAAATTATTTTCATCAAAGCTGCGGAAATTCAGAGTGGAGAGTCACAGTGTCATGAACTGAAACATGATTGAAAGATAATGTGACCTCAGAAACTACAGTTGTCCATAGGTTGTAAACTTGCTGAACGTGGCCTTTTAGTATGTGGACTCTTGCTCTGAATATGAACGGAGGTCAATTGTATAAAAGTATGTTTCTTATAATTTGACTTCATGTCCATCAGACACTGAATGTTTTAGCATGGCAATAATCTTTGCACTGGAGATTTTTTCTTTTGTTGTTCTGCTGTTTGTTCTGATGAAGATAGTAAATTTGTACTAATTCTTTATTTGTCCAGAACAATCACTTAAATGGTGGACTTGGCCAGCTGACTGATGGAGATTTTGGAGAGACCAATTTCAGACTGGACACCAAGAAAATGGGCATCAAAGGCTATGAATGGGTGGGCTGGAAAAATGATTCCATGTCAAATGACCCTGTGTCCATTTTGTTCAAGTTTGATTCAGTACGCAACTTTTCTGAGGTATGTACCCTCTGTTTCTGTCACTGCAAAAATGTCATGTTTTAGCCGCTATGTCCCCTTAGAATGACAAGGTTTTATCTCCACTTTTTGGGTGAACTGAGTTACACACTAAACACTACTTCTAAGGGCCTTCTGCATTGTATGTCAAAGTATCAAGCGGATTTGGTGTGTAATGTGTAAGTATTATTAAAAAGAAAACAATTGTTTACTCTAAAAGCTGTGATGACATGAAACTTCAGATCTCAATTTTTCAAAAGTTGACAGAAGGGAGTTAGTTCCTTGTTATTCTGTTGTCAGGTCAGAAAAATCTGCTACTGGTAACATGTAATCCAGTACAACCTGTTTCATGAACTGGTACGCTAGCATGGTATCAGTGGGCGTGCACCTGTCGGTGCAAACGGCCAGGGCGGAGGAGGTTTCATCTAACCCAACGGCCACATGCTAGGGCACAATGTGACCCTCAGTACTTGAGTCCTTCATATTGGCCCCCGGTAGCGGTGTGGTCATAGGCTTGTTTGCCTAAATCACAGACGAAGAATTGAGCAAACTTCCCGGACGCAGCTTCGAAGCTGGCGGCAGCAGGCCAGTGGTTGATTGATAGGGCAGATGGCAATATACCGTCACTCTGGCCTGGATATCGTGACACAGAGCATCCACCAGTATTGGTGTTCTTTGGTTTGGGTCTTTCACCCTAGTCAGTTGGGACTGCGAGGCTGTGGAGTAGCCTACAGGCAGCCGGTCAGGCAATATGACTGTCCCTCTGGCATCCTCCTGCACCTGGATACATTTCCAGTCGTCTTGACCCTGTCTTGCCACTTGGATAAGTTGTGTCCAGGCGAGAGAGTGAGTCTGATGTTTGCGCAGCTCTTTCTCACTAAAAACAAATTCTTTGCGCCAGTCTTAACACTCACCTCGTCTTCTTTCATCTTTGTCTCGTCTTCTTTCCTCTCAAAATTCCAACGGCGATGGGCGAGTGCGGTGGCAGCAGGTTTGGATAGACTGGAAGCTGTTAGCACAGACCTACACGTTGGTGGCTGTGGGCTATGGTCGCTTCATCGTCGATTGAAGCGGAGGCGTGGGGAGGCAGCACCCACAGTAGCTGAGCAGCCTTATTTAAGGATAGCACTGCTCACCTCAACTGAGGAAGGGGCTAGAAAAGGTGCCCTAAAGAAAGCCCACTTCACATCACCCTGACTGGTATACCGCGACCAGTGGGGATCCCTTTTTGCGGTCGAAACAAAAAGAAATTCAGCTTACTCAGGCGAGGAGCCTGGAATATACGCACACTACAGGACAACCCAAACAACCCGGAAAGACGCACTGCACTTATTGCCATTGAGCTCAGCAGGTACAACCTGGACATAGTGGCACTCAGTGAGACCAGACTCCCTGATAGTGGCCAACTCAAAGAGCTCAGTGGTGGATACACCTTCTTCTGGAAAGGCAAGGGTGCAGTCGAACCGAGACAGCATGGTGTTGGGTTTGCAATTAAAAATGACCTTGTCAGAAACTTGCAGTCCATGCCAATTGAAATAAATGACAGGCTAATGACACTCAGGATCCCAGTTGGGAAAAGCCAGTCAGCCACCCTCATTAGCGCATATGCGCCCACCATGACAAACCCAGATGAAGCCAAAGACAGGTTCTATTCTGATCTAGAATCTGTCATATGCTCTGTCCCGGCAGCTGATAAGCTGATTCTCTTGGGGGACTTCAATGCTAGGGTTGGCTCCGAAATCTCAGCGTGGCCAAATGTTTTTGGCCCTCATGGAGTTGGTTCATGCAATAACAATGGGTTGCGCTTACTTACTTTGGGCGCTGAATTTGGCCTGTTCATTACCAACACAAATTTTAGTCTCCCCGTGAGAAACAGAACGTCATGGATGCACCCCGCTCAAAGCATTGGCATCTCATAGACTATGTCATTGTGAGGAAGACTGACAGAAAGGATGTCCTTGTAACAAAGGCGATGTGTGGTGCCGAGTGTGGAACTGACCACAGACTCATTGTTTGCAAGCTCAGACTAACATTGAGGCGCAATAGACGCCCTCAAGGGAAAGCGCCACCTAAACGCCTAAATGTTTCAAAACTCTGCTCAGCTGAGAAACAGAGCGAGCTCTCATCAGAACTCTCCTCAAAATTGGATTGCGTGACTTTTGACCCTGAGAACATTGAACAGAGCTGGACTGACCTAAATACGACTGTACACTCTTGCGCCAGCAGCACAGTTGGTTTTCCTGTCCGCAAGCACCAGGACTGGTTCAATGATAATGATAATGAAATCAAAGTGCTCATCAAAGAAAAAAATAGTCTCATCCAAGCTCACTGCAGTGACCCCTCTTCCACAGCAAAAGCTGATGCACTGCGTGCATGTAAGGGTGTACTCCAGAAGAAGCTGAGGAAAATGAAAAATGACTGGCTTGAAGAGCGAGTAAGAGAAACTCAGAAATATGCCGACACAAACAACACTAGAAAGTTCTTTGAGAGCCTCCGAGCTGTGTTTGGACCATCCCGCTCTGGCACTACGCCACTTCTTGCGTCAGATGGTTCAACACGCATTGTTGAATTGAATGCCATAATTCAGCGTTGGGCAGAACATCTCGGAGGTGTGCTAAATCGGCCATCAAATATAAATACTGAGTCCATTGACCGCCTCCCTCAGACTCCTATTAATGCAGCTCTTGCCAAGCCATTCACAGCAAATGAGACCCGAACTGCCACAAATCAGATGTCCTTTAACAAATCACCAGGCGTGGATTCAATTCCTGCTGAGGTGTATGCCTTCTGTGGAGAAAAGCTTATTGAAAGGTTGACCGAGTTGTTCAATCATATGTTGAAAGCAGGGAAGCTGCCACAGGACTTCAAAGATGCTTCAATCATCCATCTGTACAAAAACAAAGGGGACAGCCAAGTCTGTGACAACCATCGGGGAATCTCTCTACTTTCAATTGCTGGCAAAATATTGGCAAGAATGCTTCTGAATCGCCTTCTTGATCACCTCTCGTCAAATGACTTGCTTCCCGAGAGCCAATGTGGCTTTCGTAAAGAGAGGGGAACGGCGGATATGATATTTGCTGCCAGACAGATTCAGGAAAAGCGCTGTATATCACATTTGTTGACCTCACAAAAGCATTTGACACAGTGTGTCGTGAAGGCCTCTGGAAAATCTTGGCGAAGTTTGGGTGTCCACCCGAATTCATCACAATAGTGCGCCAGTTTCATGATGGCATGCAAGCTGCAGTCAAAAGCAACGGCAGTGTTTCAGAGCCCTTTGCTGTCACAAATGGGGTAAAACAGGGTTGTGTCTTAGCCCCAACTCTGTTCAGCATCATGTTCTCTGCAATGCTACAAGAAGCCTTTAGCTCTCCTCATCAAGGGGTAAGCATCAAGTACCAAACTGATGGCAGTCTATTCAACCTCAGGAGACTTCAGGCAAAAACCAAAACCAAAAGTACTCAAGTCTGTGACCTACTATTTGCTGATGATTGTGCACTTCTGGCACACGATGAGGATAGCATGCAAAACTGTGTTGATAAGTTCTCTAGTGCCTGTGACAACTTTGGCCTCACAATAAGCACAAAGAAGACGGAAGTGCTCCATCAGCCTACTCCAGACGACAAGTATCCTATGACCCCAAATATCAAAGTCCATGACAGTCTTCTGAAGGTGTCGGAGAACTTCACCTATCTTGGCAGTACACTGTCTTCCGCGGCTCGTGTTGATACTGAAATTCTCTCAAGAATCAGCAAAGCCAGCTCTGCATTTGGCAGGCTTCGAAAGAGAGTATGGGATGTTGCCGGCATTCGCACAGACACTAAGCTGAAAGTGTACAATGCTGTGGTCCTTCCCACCCTACTCTATGGGGCTGAAACCTGGACAGTGTACCAATCGCATGCCAGAAAGCTAAATCACTTTCATCTGGCCTGCCTTAGAAAGATCCTAAGGATCAAATGGCAGGATAAAATTCCAGACACTGAGGTCCTCAATCGTGCCAAGGAATTGAGCATCTTCTGCCACCTGAAAAAAATTCAGCTATGTTGGGCAGGACATGTTGTCAGAATGCCCGACTCCAGACTCCCTAAGCAAATCTTCTTCTCTGAGCTCTCCAATGGAACGAGGAATGTTGGGGCCCCAAAGAGACGTTACAAAGACACTCTCAAGCAATCACTGAAGGCCTTTGCCATTGATGTGAGTGAGTGGGAAAAGCTCTCGCTTGATCGTGCAAATTGGAGGGCGGCCCTTACCAGAGGCAGCAAAGCATGGGAAGCTGACAGAATCCAGCAGGCTATCAAAAAAAGAGAACGGCGCAAGAAAAGGCCCAGTGGTACTGAACCAACGGAGCACTCTTGTCATTTATGCGGAAGGGTCTGCAGGGCAAAAATAGGACTTATCAGTCACATGAGAAGCCATAAGTCATGAAAGAACAGTCTTTCCATTCTGTCCTCTGTGTCCTTTAGTTCTCTTTATTGTCCATGTGTTGAAATTCTCAACAATTTCTGTTCTTTATTCCTCTGGTGTTGTTAAGGTCATCATCATACCTGATGGACGAACTATTATTATTATTATTATTCTAAGGGAATAATCAGTGCAGCTGTGAGAACTATTACCATACTCCATCTCAATCTATTCACCAGTAGGACATAAAGAAGATGTCACATGACTGAACACATGACTTCTTTTTTCGTCCAATTGTAATGATGCAATTTATTTATACTTACAGATTTTCTGTATGCTGTGAATTTATTTATTTATGAGCAACACTTAGTCTGTGTTATATGAGGACAAGCAGGCGTGTGTAGATCTTTGTTTTTAGAGGATCGGTGCTCTGGTCATTCACGCCCCAGTTTGTTGTTGTTGTTTTTTTGTTTCTTCATGTTTCTGGACTTGGTTTTTTGTTGCTCTTCTTCGGTCTTCTTTACCCCTGGGAAGGCCTGTTTATAGCTTTGAAAAGGTATAGCTTTGTTTTGAGGGCATCATCACGGAGAGAATAGGATTATGGAGAGTACAAAGAGGTTTATTAAAAATAGTTTGATTGGAGTGCGCATGTGGGGTGTGAGGGAGATTTTGTTCCTAGTTTTAATTTTGGCAGTCACTGTGGCTTGGGCTGTTGTCCTTGTTCCTCAACTTTATCTTCCTTTAGGGCAGGGACAAATAATGTAATGCCAGAACCAGCTGTGGCAGTCCAACCTTTGAACATATTTCATGTGTTCAGATATTACATATTTGTTTCTACTATTCCAGGTGATCATACACTCCAACAACCATTACACAAAAGACGTGAGAATTTTCCGGCAGGCTGAAATTTTCTACAGTATTGGAGGCCAGTATTTCTCACCTAAAAGTACCAAATTCAAGTTTACAGCTGATGATTTCTTTGAGAATGCTCGACCTGTACCCATCAGAATGCAGAATATGATTGGACGATACATCAAACTCAACTTGTATTTCCAGGCCCGTTGGATTATGATTAGTGAAGTGGCTTTTAAGTCCAGTAAGTATGGGATTGCAGTCATTACATATACTCTGTATACAAGAGATTCCTCACCCTGTCATGAAAGATATTCAAGGTATTAAAAGAATTGTGGACATATCAAAGGGTTAAAGAGAAAATAGAATCGAAATAGCTTATAGCTTTGTTTTAACCTCTCTGAATATGTTTGTGACAGAGTGCTGTTTGCTTCGTTTGAGGCTCATAATTATAACTCACTGAAGCCATGTTTGACAGGTTAGCGATAGTTTTGTTCTATCATTAGTTTATTCACATGAAATTCCTGCTTATAATAAGGACCTGCCTTTTATTCTTGTCACCTCTTTCCTTTCTTTGTGTTAATGAATAAATTGTATACAGAAAGCTTCCCTTCAAGAACAACTTTGAAAACCCACTCAGGGAATATGTTACATATCAACTGTTTAAGATTTGATAAACAATAATCTCTGTATATATAAGGATATATATCAATATAATGCATTAATATTTGCTTGAACAAGGCTGCATTGATTTCAAATCCTATTATAAAATAAGTTATGTCTTTTTCATAATAATTCACCATTCTGAAAGTATTTTCTTTACAAATGTTAAATTGTACCTAAAGTTTATGTTCTTCTATTTGTGCTTCATTTACTACAAACAGTTTAATTATTGTGAATGCAACAATTTAAAGAAAATGACAAAAGTGGAGAAAAACTGTTAACCCTGCAGGAGTGGGGCACAGTGATATTGATGATCTTTTTTTGCACGTCTGAAAATTTGTCGGATCCGTAGTTTTATCTCAGTAAATTTGTTGAATGAAAAGTATAGAGCCTAAAAACATTTGGCTTGCAGACACCCGAAAGTTTTTACTTTTCTGAGAAACAGAGTTGTACTGTACTGTTGATAATGATCTTATATACCAATCTAGATCAGATTCACAGTTTAGCAACACTTTATAGATGGGAATTTGCTGTGTCTTTCTACTGGGGTTATAGCTGTGTGCTGGCAACAATTTCTTTTGGTCATTAGAACATGGAAGACTGAAGCAATGCATAACACTGGAAGGTTCTAGCATTTCCCGTAAAATATTATTTTTGGGGTATATGCTTCCTCTCCTGCTACAACACCGAATTCCATCATGTCAGGATTTAAATTTTTTTTTTTGCAGCTGAAGCAATGGGAAATTTCACTGAAGAGATTCCACCGTCTACCACCCCCGCCCCATCAACTACAACAACAACCAAGAAAGACACCATCTTCAATGCATTCAATGTGGACAGTAACCTGAAAACTGACAGTTCAGATGATGCAACCGACGGTGATGGTAAAGGTGCTGCTGACAGTTTTGATGTTGGTGGAGATGACACTGGGAATGGCTGGCATGGTGCAGGTACGGACGACCATGGACGGACTGGGGGAGGGGACAAGATGGATGAAGGATCCAGTAAGAAAAGTTTGTACTTTTCTTTTCTTCCAAAAGAGAAAACCTTTGTTGTGGGGTGTGTGACCATCATGGAAGTGACGAAAAACAATCTAAGTTAATTGCTGTATATTTTTGTTTCTGAGACTGACTAGGCATTCTGTATCGTCAGGTGTTTGACTGTCTAATGTGAAAGAATTAGTTTATTTATTAGCCATGACAACTACATTTTTCCTTTTTTGCACTTCTTGAATTGCTGGTGGGTGAACATGTAAAAGTTCATGTTCAGAGAGATAGAGAGACAATCAGACATGGGTGGGGGGCGGCAATGCTTACCGTGCCCCAGGGGCTGGCAATCCATGCTACGCCACTGACCCGACATGTTGGGTAGCCAATGTTTTATCTTCTTAGGGACTGAATCCAGGCATGCAATGTTAGAATGTCTAGGACTTGATCATCACAAGAATGCAATAGTGACTTAGGGTGACTCATGAACATTTTAGATGCATAAATACAGAAATACATCAATTTTACTTTTATCTACTGACATATTCACAGGTAACAGCTCCAACTCCCCTGATGTTCCTCTAGCAGAGAAAGAAAACAAAGAGTATGATGATGAGTACATCAGTATCATCATCGGTGCGCTCGCTGCACTCATCTTTCTCCTCGTCTGTGTCATCCTCATCTTTTTCTGCCGTCACAAGAGAAGAAAAAACAACAACAATCGTCGAGGACACAAACCAGTCAGTAACAGCCACGTCACCATCAACCTGAATGATCTAAGGGGAACAACCAATGGAAAAGTTTCCAACGGCAACATGTACAACAGTATCGCCACTGATGAAGCTGACTCAGATCGCGACGGTGCAGGTTGCTGCAATGCTGGAGGAAGTGGCAGTGAGAAATTTGGTTGTAAGCCCGCATATATTCAACCTCAAGACAGCATTCAGGGTAGACTATTATTCATCCATCACCTGCCTTGCGCTATAGCTCTGTTTCTTATTTCTTCATTTGCTGGCTTGAGTAGTGTTGCTCTATTGTGCTGGTGAAACACTCCTGTATCATACTAGTCTCGACTGCAGCTGCATTTTTTTTTCGTCATCATTGCCTGAATGCTAATTATAATTTATTTGTAACCTTCATAACAAAGGGATCATGAATTGGAAGCTTGAAAAAATGTGGTGGTGGCTTGAAATATGTCATGTGGAATTCAGAATTTATCAATTTTTTTTACTATCTTTCATGTTTAATTTCCCTGCAAGTCGGTTTGTTTTTTTAAAATTTATTTTTCACAAAGCCCTCGGAGATCTACTAATGTATTTTATCAAAATGCCAGGGAAAAATTTGTTTCATTTCTTTTGAAGATTGTTCAAAACATCCTTATTCAAGAATTCACGGCTATCACAGCTGTCTGCATGCTTTTATAATCATATTTCAATCTTCATTATATTTCTGTAATCTTAATTCATGCTTGTGCTTTTACCATCTAGTCACAATAATCGGGAGAAAGTAGAAATGAATCATAACTTGCTTGACTCTAACTGATATTTATTTAGATATAAACTGTTTATTCTCTATAACTTTCAGCATGACGTATAGCCAGTGAAAATTTTAAATGCATAGAAACTAATATTAAGGTACAAGTTCTCAGATAGCCCTGCAAACTATCGTAAAATGCAAAATTTCACAACTAAAGCTTTCAAACATAAGTGAATGACAGACAATTGAATTTTGAGCACATATCTCATCCTGCAAAATTTGACAATCTGGCAGCTTTGGACATCTTTATCTCACATAATTATTCCTTACCACAAAAGTATACCTTCTGCTAGTTTTTCCATGTTTGTTTGACAAAACCTATTATTCCATCTTTACCGCCATCTCTTGCCAGAAACATTTAATTGTTTGAAATAGTTATTGAAGTTAGTGTAATTAAGATCTTTCTTTGGTTCTGGTGGTCAGTTTTTCAGTATTGGAACTCAGTATATTGTGGGTACATCTTTAAAGAATTAACTTCTACACCATTCACACACTGAATATTGTATTTTCTCAGAAGGTAAGCTGGCTTAAGTTTCTTTCTTTCAATAATTCAAATGTATACTGTATGTTAAACTTATCAAATTCATGTGCAGTATTTCTAGTGATTTACAAGACCTTCTCAATTGCTCGCAACATATCAGTCCTTACTCAAAATACTCTGTTTAAGCCATAAATATAGCCTGGACTGATTCTGAAGAAACATATTACATTTTCAAGCACACTTAGGTACACATCCAGTTGTTGACAATAATATACACACACTCTTCTTGTTATGTACCAGAATGCAGGGCTGCACAGTTGTGAACATTTGCCTGCAGTTTTATTACAAAACATGTAGGACTGCAGGGCTGTGCAAACGTTGCCTATGTTTTTACCATTGATGATTTCAAAATAATGGACATGGTTTTTCAATGCATACGTTTTTACAATAAGTGCAGAGGGAAAAAGAATCTACTTATTGCTATTCTCACACAAAAGAACATATGTGAATAATAAAACAATATATTAGGAGAAAACAGATCAATGAATGAATTTGACTTATCTCTAGGATTAAAACCAGAGCATGTACAATTTTTTGTTTTTTTTTTGTTTTGTTTTTTTAAATCTACCTTATTTGAAATGTTCAAATCTTTGAAAAACTTAATTTATTTTTACATTAAAATGTGTATGTAAAAGGAATGATTTTGCATGCCACGTTCAATGGAAGAAAAAGTCCATAAACATGACAGTCACTGTTAAGTTGTAATCCGAAGAATTTCAACTGCAAAACTCCAAAGCCAGTGTCTGGAAGAGCTACTAAGGCAGCGCATGTGATCAATAGCTACCCTGAATGTCATTGTGTATATCGTTTATTTTGCAGATTTTTGTTTTTTTTGCATGATGAATAATAGGCTGTGTAATATTTATGATTAGCTTTTAAAAATTCACTATGGTGACTTGGAAACTGAGGAAACACAAGTGCGTCTTTGTTATTAAGAACATGTGACATTAATTCTTAAGACTGAAATCTATAAAGATGTGACATGTTATGAAAATGTTATTAATCTCTGAACTGAATTCTTTAAGTAATTTTAAGTTTCACAAGACTTTGATTACCTCTTGTGCAAAAGAATAATTGTTGTACTTAACAGAGATTGAGCATTTGATTATTCTTCCTGTGAAGATTGCATCCAATAATTAAATAACTGGAGTGTGTTTTTTCTGTGTTTGTGACAGGGTCAGGATCAGAGCATCGAGATTATGCTGTCCCGGACATCACCAAATCTGCTCTGATTGTCAACCTCCCACCTCGAGCTTCTGCTCCTAACCAATTGGCCATCATGGATAAACCACCAAATTATGATGCTCTGTACGCTGCTGCGGACATTGTGAACGTGCATGGTGGGAGCGTACCCAGCATGCAAGGTGTGAGTGGAAACAACGTGTACGCAGTGCCAAATGCTGACCTACTTTGTAGTATTGATTATTCTGTGATGGAACTGAGACGAGAAGATCTTCGATTTGTAGAAGTTTTGGGTGAAGGACAGTTCGGGGAGGTAAGCAAGACATTCTCAGGTTGTTATCTGTACTGATGACTACTTTTTCACAAAAGTAAAATCGTTACTCACAGATTCAGTGCTTGCATGTTACAGAATTAATTGTGGGAGAATTTTTGCTTTGGAAGATTTTTTTTTTTCACTTTAGTTTTCATGAAAGAGGATTCCTTTTTTTTTTTTTTAACAGTAGAGCATTAAATCTTTTCATTTTTATTTCCCTTGAGGCTTTGATGTTCTAGATTTGTTTTGTGATAATAGGAAATGTGCACCTGTTTTGGATTATCTTTGTTCTTTCATCATTGCTTCACATAAATTAGTTCTTGTGAGACTGTGGAACATTTTCGGATCATTTTTCATTCTCCAGTTGTGAAATTCAAAAACCTTACCTGTCATTTTCGGAAGGACTTCCAAGTGTGACTTATTTCATTATGACAGTGGTGCTGGACATGCGCTACCATAGAACTGCTGATTCCAAGATTTATTTGTCTCATCATTTATTCCAAAGAATGTTTTAGATAAAAAATAATTCCATTTTATTAATTAAGAAATGATTGAAAGGTAAGAAAAAAAGGTTCACTATATCTTTACTGTCAGAAAATATCACCATAACTGGCATTGGGAAGTCCTCCCTCATTTTCAGATGTGAGTGTAATTTTTATCTAGCTTTTTTACTTTATTTCACAGGTTCATTTGTGTGAAGCTCTCCATGCGGAGGAACTGATGGTTGATGAGTACATGCTGAACAGAACTCTGCCACGTGCACCGCTATTGGTGGCCGTAAAAATGCTCAGACCTAATGCTGATGATAGAGCTAGGTAACTATCACACGGAACACTTTACGGTGAAGACTGAAAGTTCAGTAGAACAAATAAATACCAATACCTGCATTCTTTTGCCCACTGCCAGCAGACAGCAAAAATAGAACATTTCAAACCGTTGGATAAGAAAAATATAAGCATTAATTTTCAGAATGATTTAATACAACACTAAAAAATAACTTCACTGAATAATGCATTTTTTTTCAAGCCAAAATACTGAAATTTCATTCTTTTGGGATTTTTATGCAGAAAATGGACTGAAATAATCTTATCTATTTTTTTTCTTTACATAGAAAGCCATGGTTTATATAAATAGAGAGAATATAAATAAATGTGACAGACATTTTCTGTCCAGCCTATTTTTCTTACCGTCAGTATTGTCGGGCTGTCTGAATTTTACATTTGTAGATTTTCACACATGTTATGAAACAGTTTATGCAAGCATTGACCTGAGATGTAAGAAATGCTATTGAATGGAAGTAAAGTTCATCCCTGGCATTAGATCTGTACTGTAAAAGAATGATGTCATCACATGGGACTGTACACCTGTGTGTTTCTTAGACAGTTTGCAAGTCTGTCCTAATGATAGCCTCAGAGGTTGTGCAAATATCTTTTCGGCTGAAGCCCATTTTTCATTAAAAACTATACACATTTTAAAAAATTTTTATACTGGAATAAATGAAGTGATCACTGTTTCTTTTTATCAGTCATGGACCCGAACCTGCAGTGTTTATCTCATTTTATTAAACATTGGCAGGTTTAGAGTTCCATATGACCAAATCTTGGCTGAGCCACACATAAAGGGTTTCTGTTTTCTTGTAAGTTTCATGTTCACTTCATCTGTCCCAGATCATGTCATAATTTTTTTCTTTTTTTGTTCTTTCCTTTCAGGGCTGATTTTCACAAGGAAATAAAAATTATGTCTCAGTTAAAGGACTTGAATATCGTACGTGTCCTGGGTGTCTGCACCAGAGAAGAGCCTCTGTGTATGGTGGTAGAATATATGAAATACGGTGACCTGAACCAGTTTCTCATTGACCATGAGCCCGAGGGCCCTGTGGCTCAGGTGACAAACTCCAAGACTTTGAGGTAAGTTCAGACTGGGATAAAAACATGTCCCGTTCCCTGCACAACAATGGTCCTGACTTGCTCAGTCACTGATAGTTTGGTCAGTCATTTGGGGAGGGAGAGAGTATAATTATAACTAAGGAGTCCAAGCATCTCCAGAAACAAGTAAAATTATCATGGGTGATGCCTGAGGGAACTAAACTTTGACATTTTTGGGCATTTTGGGAGTACAATATAGGGCAGATCAGATTCAAGGGCTCTTTAAATGTGTCGGTACAAAGTACTTCCAGTTCCTTTCATTATCTATTGTATCAGCATTTGCCTGTGAATTCCTCATGTAATGAACATGTTTTAACAATTTAGATGTTCATGAAAGCTATAATCAGATTATCTCTCACATTGCATTTATATTACTCTATTTATCTGAATATTTTTTCAGGTCTGAATTGTTTCATCATTCTTCTATTTCAGTTATGGCTGCCTGATCTTCATATCCTCCCAGATTTCTTCAGGAATGAAATATTTAGAATCTCTCAACATGGTCCATCGTGATCTGGCGACTCGTAACTGTTTAGTAGGCCATCACTTCCTCATCAAGATATCTGACTTTGGAATGAGTCGTAGCCTATACAGTTCGGATTACTATAGAATTGAAGGACGGGCAGTACTTCCTATCAGGTGGATGGCATGGGAAAGCATTCTTCTGGTTAGTATCGTCATTTCATCCGGAAAACTTTTATCCAGGGACTTGGTTCTGTATCATGCCTATTGCACAGAAAGTTAAAATTGAGAAACTGAGCAAAAAGTGCATATGTTGGCTCTGAACATTTTTGCTCTCTCAAGGTACTTTGCTTTGACATTAACAATTCTAGGTTAATGTGCTTTGCACAGAAGATAATACACTCACTAATCTTTATGCACAATGATACCTTTCTTTTGAAGTCCAGTCTGGCTTAGGCATGGTATAGAATCAACCATGTCAAGAGTCTCTGATTCTTAACATGAACGATTAAGTGTCACAAAATTAGTGGCCATTCTTAAAGAGTGGTCAAGCTTTGCACAGAATTATAGTGTTTCAGACTGCATTGTTGTTGCAGGCAGCCAATTCAGGGCTATTTGGAGGTGTCAAGGACAATTTCAAAAGACAAAATGAGAATGGATAAATGTATTGTGCCCTAATAGTGAATCAGGAAACATAGGTCCACAAACTTTAGTGTTTAGTGCCTGGAGAGAAGATGTTGATATTATTTAGGCTGACCTCTCTCTGTTACATACAATGTATGCAACCCGCCAACCAGCACTGCATTGTGGCGATGACATGTCTGCTCCAGTTGTAAGTGAGCTGCAATGACACCAAGGCAAATTTCCCAAATGGGATTAAAGAAGTATACAAATGCAAACATACAAATACTTCATGATCTTACACAATGTATAAAAAATTAATTGTTTGTTATCTATCATATTTCAGGGTAAATTCACCACAAAGAGTGATGTCTGGTCATTTGCAGTCACCCTCTGGGAAGTTCTCACATTTGCTCGTGAGCAGCCATTTGCTTCACTGACAGATGAGCAAGTGATTGAGAATGCTGGTCACTGCTATCGTGACGACAACCTCCAGGCTGTGCTCCCAATGCCTATCAACTGTCCCAAAGAAATCTACGATCTGATGTGCGAATGCTGGAACAGACAGGAAAGTGTCCGCCCAACTTTCCGAGAAATCCACATGTTCTTACAAAGGAAAAACATGGGCTATAACCCAGCTGATGAAAAACTGAGCCAGATCACAGTACCCATTTGCTGATAACTCTCCGCCAGTCAGTGATGATGAGAATGGTGATGTAGAGGCCAGTCATGATGGACATTGTCTAATGTTGGCAATCAGATTGTCTCCACTCTTGTTGATGTTCATATAGGATAAAGTAATAGACATATGGATGTGTCATTTTCTTGTGGAAACAAGGGAGAAATTGCTGGCTGAACAAAGTGTATGAAACACAAACCATGTCATAAATTATTTACTTTGTGACACTTTTTGGTCAGTTGATGATGACACGATGAACTGAAAAACTTGTAATAAAGTGGCAAAGTGATTTACTCATGTCGAGAACCTCACTGACCCCCATTTCCACCTCCCCCTGAGATCACATAGAGTCAGCGGAGACATCTCACATTTTGATGAGGAGTATTATAATAATATTATTGTATCAGTTGCTGGTAGACATGGACGGATGTGGTTTCAGTGAAAGCTCATGTTCAAAGTGGATCAGTAGAATAATGAAGGATTGACCTTGAAGATTTTGTGACCAGAGAATGAAAGAAATGAATGAACATTTGGATTGAAGGTGGACAAAATTCTTGTGACAATATCCGCAGTGATGGCCTTTGAACTGATGCCGCCATGTTGTTGTCGTGATCACAGTAATGGACACCACGAGAAAAATGTATGCTGGCTTTCCTGGAGCAAACTTAGTATTATCATTGGACCACTGTGTCATCACTTCCTTGCCATTAACTCCTGATGCCCACACATCAAACTGGAACTCATCATGACAACATAATTTGTGATTTCTGGTGTTTTTTTGCCATGTTTATTATTTTTTTAAAAAGTGTTTTTGGTCATTTAGATTCAATTTGAGATGGGCATAACTCGTTCATCGTGTGCTGTGGGCCACATGGATTAAGTTTGCTTGAGTTTGTGAGGAGGAATGTTGAATGTCATAGCATTCCTGGAAGTGGATAATTATGATCCCCCCCGTTTGTTTTTTTTTAATTACGAACTGACGTACTTGACCTATATACACCCACTCACAAAGATTTACAAGTACTTTTTGCATTTACATCAGAAAATAATCTTATTTCATTCATGAAATATTTTTCATTGTGTTTTAATATAATACACAACTACAGGAATTGTCTCTTCTGTTAAGTTGATGGCAAAGGTTGAAAGTTCCCATGTACAGTTTACTGACTGTACCTGGAGAAGAGAAAATTCATCCTTCAGTACATTTTTGACTGCTCTCCTGGTCAGTGACTAAGATCAGGACAAGCCTCAATACCCCAGTTGAAGATCACAGGAGAAAAATAACCAATCACAAGAATGTGAGAAAATTAAGTTTAAAGTTTAGAAGTTCTTCAGCTTCCCTCGCGCAATTCAGAGGAAGATTTTCTAATATTAATTTATGACTGTGACTCCATAGTTTGGGGGTGGAGGGGAGGTGCAGGGTGTGAGAAAATCAGTGTAGGGGACAATGGTTGTTTTTCTCCTATGATCTTCAATTCTGTAGCCAAAGATTTGTCTCTGAGGCTCCTTCAACTGGTGTGTGACATTAGTCTCTATCAGGGCATGAAAAGGTTTTAATGTAAACATCGACAAAGAGTAACCTTACCTCAGACTCATGGTTTTAAATATAGAAGACATTTTGATGAAACTTTCCATTGTGTAAATAGCCATGAACAATATATGAATATATAAATATATATATATTTTTTTTTGTTTGTTGTTCATAAAGTATCTAAACTATGAATTCATCAAATGAATGTAATACATGCTAAGCAGTTTGTAATATTTGTGCTATAACAACAAACAATTCAAGAGTGGCATCCCCTGATGTGTGAAACAGTTATCTGTATTTTACACAAAAAAGAATTGTGATGATAATCCTGAATGCATTTGGAGTTTCGTCTTTATGTCTGCGGTATGAATGTCTGGAAATTATTTCACCTTACTGGTCACTATGAAAGTACAATTGTGTTCCTTGAAAGAACTGTTATGATGTGGCAATTACCGGTCAAAGATTTATGATTATGTAAATTACCCATGGGCAGATTAACCCTGCAGCTGGTCGGTCCCTCTACAGACAGGGAGACCAATGATTCTGTCCGACTGTTGAATGGCATGAAACTGCAGCTGTGTCAGACACTGGGTAGAATTGCAATTTAGCTCCCCATTTTTCTGCTCCACAATTTGTTCCACAATTCTCAGAGCCAAACCAACTTCCTCCACAATGGTTCGTTTTCCAAATTGCTGGGATATAATTCCCTGCCTAGAATGCTGACTAAAAGCATATGACCTTTCCTTTTACGGACTGGTAAGTGGTATTTTGAATGAAATTGGTAGGACGCGCACTTGACGGAACAGCCGAAACACATGTGCCCTGAGCAGGAAGAATTTGGAGGGCTACACTGCACTTTTACCAGACATTGTCTGACAATGGAAAAATCAGTACAGTCTAATTCTGCAGTGGCCTACAGTTGAACTTATCACAATGAGAGATATTATAGAGAACCATGACACATGTTAGGCATCTTATAAAATGGGAGATGTACAAAATATTGTAGATGATAAAACTGCAACCCTACAGTCTTATCTTTTAATCAGAGGGATAAAATCATACGGGTGACTTCAAGTTCAAGCATTATAAAACAAGAATGTGTGTCTGCTTGAGCAATTCTGTGTACAAAGGAAATTCCAAACACTTTGCTCATTCTCCTACAATCACTGCATGACATAATGGTGTGGAAGAGGAGGCTGTGAAGACAAGTTTTGTTTTAATAATATGAGAAGTAAAACAGTCAGATTCCACTAGAGCTATTTCTTTTCTTAGTGTGAAATCTCACAGAAGAGACATTAGAAAAAGTTGCTCACATATTAGATCGTAGATGGCTTAAAGAGGTTTACGTTTTCTTATGAGGCGCTTCAGTAACTCATCTTGTACAAAATTCACAACGAGATCACATTTCCAAAGTTTGAATTTTTATCAAACAGCTTTATTATCTTTATATTCCTGTCTTGTGTGTGAGTGTGAAAGGACAGAAAATAGATGTAAGTCAGTTGAAAGAGGTTATCTATTCTTGTACTATAGAAAAAATGTATATTTATGTATATATTCAGCCTAAAAAACACACTCTGCCATGCTGTGGCTCATAACTTATACATCTCTGACTTTGTTGTACCTTTTTTTTTTTTTTTTTGTTTGTCTCTTATTTCAAACCATTCAGTGTGGCTGAATATGAGAGGAAGAGCTTTAAATTATGTATAAGATATCTCATTGCAGCAAAAATATGCCAAATCCAATGTTGAGTTTCTGGCACTCAATTACACTTTTTTTTAGTTTTTGTTTTTAATGCAGGGAAACAACTGTCATAGTTAGACTAGCAAATTGGTTCTGCAGTAGCCTAAATCAAAACCATTTAAATGTTGTTCATTTTCATTGCTGTTATGGTGGGCATAATTTTATCTACGAATTCCAATAAGAATTTGAGCCTAAACCATTTTTTCATTGGAAAGTGAAAAGTATGAAAGTACTGAAAGTTGTACACATGACAGGAAGTACCCAATTTTGCACTCCCTTTGGTCAAAGGGACATTACATATTAAATAAAAGAAAAGTTTTTAGAATTTCTCAGCCTGAGAGTATTTTCCCTTGGTATTTGTTTGTACCTTTGGAAAAATTTAAAAAAAACCAATGGGCTGATTTATAAAATTATTGCATTGTTAGTGCAGTGGTAAGGTTTACCCAATGAAACTCAGTCTTGAGACAGTGAAGGATGTAGATACCACATGAGACAAAACAATCATGAACTGAAAACCGAAAATCTTCAGACTCTGCACCTGTTCAAAGTGTCTGGATGTCATAAATAATGCAGCTTAGCATGATGGAAGCTTACAATGGATTAGGATTTACAAGGTGTAGTACCCTTACTTTTCTGTCTGTACATTTTTTGCAGTGCTTATGACATAGTTTCAATTTAAAGACAAGTTTAGCAGCAGTGAGGAAATTGGCAAATGTTTGCCAGATGAGGCCTGGTTCCCCAAGATGAGTAACCTTCAATAGGTTACCCCAAAATGCTGTGATTTATATCTAAAAAGAGAACAAATGTTGTTTTTTTAATGTTGTAAAGTCCCATTTGCATGAAGAATGAAAATTTGGAGATGTTGCGTAACTGCTCATAAGAATTATAATTGCATTAAGTTCTTTAAGATTTATTTGTGGTAGTCAGCAAAAATATTTTGTCAATCAATATCTTATGTATTGATCTGTTTCTAAATGTGTTTCCGCAAATGGCGTGGAGCTTAGCTGTATATGGTACCTTTATATTTGTAAATACTGAATTCATCTGTATTGCTTATTTTGGTCAGTTTATGTTGTCAGAAACTTGATATCCATTAGGTGTTTCATTTTTCTAATGATTTCCCACTCACTACTTTTTCTTCTCTATATAATGTATGTCTTTATATGTGGTGCTGGACCATGAAATGATGCTGCATGTAGGCTATTGGCATTATAAAGAAAATTCCGAAGTGAAAATCTTATAGCTAAAACTGCTGATGTCTTGCCTGCAATGGATTATATCTGTATCTGTTCAGTTCAGTCTCCCAGAGTAAATCTCTTTAACCCTGTTTTACATTCGGTTGGGGGATGTTTTGATGTAGAGTCTGTTGTTAGGGGGGCATGCTGTTTTGCACTATAGGCCATTGCTGAACTGTGAAGACACCTGAGTTCTTTCTCTATTTGGCTCTGTAATTAGACTACACACTCCTACCAACAGAGAACAGAGTGAGTGTTCGGGGTCCCTCAGACCCTGAGTGTAAAATAGGGTTAAAACTATCCCCTTACATTTTGTAGACAGCATAGTTATAATGTTTGTGCACTTTTTGTGAAAAAGAAAGGACAGAAATATCTGGTGGCCAACAACTGGTAGATTTTATCTATAATATTTAGAACAAGGTTAAGAGGATTGCTTTGCAAATTATACTTTGAAAAGATTTGATTATTTTTAATTCTACCTTACAGAGATAGTCATACTATCAGGATTGATGTTGTAATGCGTAATCTTCCTTAAGAACATGAATGAACAATGACGTGTCCAAGCAAACGTATGCCGAACTACTACCAGGACTTTCATTCTAAATACCAATCTTTAGCAGGAGAAAAGGTCTTGTCTGTGTAACTGAGACAGATGTATCAACTGCAAGGTTCATTTAATTTTGGTTATTGCAGAAATGTAAAATACAATAACAATAATAATAAAAAGCTGTTGCTTACATTTAAGTTCAAATTGTTAGTTTTTATGCAGTATTCTGGTGACGTTATGCACAAAATTTTGTAGATCATTCATTAGCAGTTTGAAAATTGAAAATATGAATTTTGGTTAGAAATAACACTGATAAAAAGTGATCTCCTCCGGAAAAATATAGCATGGGACTTTTAATAGGTTCCCCCCCCCCCCACCCCCCCCCCCCCCCCTTAGTGGCAGTTCGTAGCGTATAGGAAAAGCACATCATTTTAACTCATTAAGGCGGTCTCATGAAATGATCTTATTGATGATGTTAGCAAATGCCCAGAAAGGGCCTACCTGGCAGGATATTTAGCCAAAAAAAACAACAACAAAAAACAAAGCAAGTCTGTAGGATCACAGCCGGACTTGGAAGAAAGTAGTAAAATGTGGCAAAAAGACAACAAAAAAAAGAGAAAAATTTGTATGACGGAAAGCCCTGTGTTTGAAACAAACAAAGAAACTATACCATATATTCCACACAAAAAAGTTAGTTGTGGAGGGAAATAGTTCCAGATAGTTTTCGATGATGTTTTCTTTCATTTTCCTTCCGTTTCTAATTCCTTTAGAATTTATGGGGCAGTTTCTTTGTTGTTTGTTTCTGGAGTGGGATTTTACCACATACAATTTAAACAAAAATTTTTTTTCATTTGCCACATTTTGTCTTTGACCTGATAGGATTTAAGAATGAAAGACAGAAAAACAACACCACAACTCTTTTATAAACATGGAATTACTGCTGTTACAATCTGCCTTTGTACCCTGCAGGGATGATACTAGTTTTGAAATTTAACATGCGGTTGATATGGTAAGTTATTTTTGGAGAGTGGTACTCATTAAAATTTGTCTTTTCCGAGTCAATTTTCAAAAATTACATTTTCAGTGAAAGAAAATTGCCCTGCCTGTGCATGGAAATTTCTGTATTTAGACAAAACTGCCTGAGGTCCCTTGAGAGTATTATTCTTTCTTGTATCATCTTTCTGTTATCCCTGTTTCATACATGGTTGTGATTTATACAGTTACTTGCTTTTTTGCACAAATCTTGGACTGGCTCAGTGGAAATCAATCAAGCATTTGACATTATTAATGTTGAAATATTGTTATTTACTTATTTATTTTTTTGTTATTTTATTTTTCCTGTTCCTGTATTAAGAGCAGTGGCTATTTAGTAGTATTTCATGTGAGATGGGAATTACGGCTGACGATCTACTTCTCACCTCTTGAGATATGTCATCTGCAGTTATACTGATGTCGTTATGTTTTGATATATTTCTCTGGATCAGTCCAAAGAATTTGAGAGTTGTCATATTGCTGTTTCAGATTTCTGTTGATGCTTGTACAATTTTTATTCCCTTGTCTATAAGAAAAAAACTATCCCAGGCTGAAGAAATGTGGAATTTCATTGTCATTGCTTTGTCCTCTATGTCCTCTCCTCCTGTCCTAGAGTATTTCTCTTGGAGTCTCTTTCTTTATTCTTTTCTGCATCAAACGAAAAACCGTCATGAATTTGTTGTGTTGGGTGTGTCACATTGGTAACTGAACTGCAACAGAGGTGAAAAACAGAAACAAATTCCTGGATAATTTTTTGTATAGTTTCTGATACTAAGAAAGAGACTGCGATTGTCTTTGACATTTTTATTGTATGAGTCTTGTTTCAGACTTTTGGAAGTATTAGTCGAAAACACATCTCATTACGAGTACAGCCATCCCATGTCAATCAAATGTAGAATTGTAATGGATTTCTGTATTGTTGGTAGGCTTACCGTCGGGGCAGATTTCCTACATAAAACTGATGGTGGCGTGGTGTCATAACCAGCAGATCTACATTATGATGATGTCATTGCCAGGAGCGAACTTGTGGTCAGTCTTACGTATCGGGATGGACATGCGGTTGCCAGCTGGGTTTGGGATGTGACCATACTAGCACTTGTACAACATTTGTCACTCCGCTCAGATGACATTTGTTCAGCATAACCCAGAGAATATTTCTTGACACAAATTGTATTTGCCAGAAGGCAACAAATGCCCTCAATTCTAGCAAAAATTCTCAATTGTTTATAAGTATGGACATTTCTGTTCATTCTGTTAGGTTCAACACAGCAAGCTTTCAGCTGTTTCAAGGGAAGGCAATCAATGGCTCCACACAGACAAAGAGGTTGCTGACCCCTGAACTGTTGGCTCATGACAATGTGACTGAAAGTTTCTTTGTTGAAGGTTCAGCAGATGATGAGAAGGTATAGCATGATGAAGGATGTCAGAATATGAACAATTCAAAGATGTATTTTCTGTTTTCGAGAAAAGATGTGGGTGTTTTTTCTTTTCCTATGACTCAATCATTTGCCTGGAAAAAAGGTATCAGATATATATAGATGTCATTGTTTATCAACTTTGGACCTGGATTTAAATTGCAGTGTGAGAAAATTATTTCAAATTTTCTTTACACGGCACCTGTGACTTTTTGGTTTTTCTCGAGGGGGCTTTTGGTCTCTTTTCCTCACCTTACACTTTTTGTTGGTAAATATTCTCTTTCTCCACACTATTAATTTGACCTGTATTGACATTTCAGCCACATCACTTCTGTTGTTTAGGGCATTTCTGTGGAATATTAAATGTGCAATCGAAGAAATGCTGGACAAATAAATGGTAATTTGGCTTTTCTGTCACCTTAAACACTATAAAAAAAAATGTCTGTAGTGAATATTACTTCATGGATTCTTGTCCTACTAGTAAAACCTTTCAAATTGTTGGGTGATTGGCTGGGAAGGTTTGACGTCATTGATATTGAGAACAAATGGTCATAAATTTGTATTTGAACAAATGACAGATATTGGATATTTATCTGTTCCCCCCCCCCCCCCCCCCCCCATTATTTTACCAAAACACCACCATTTTGTTTCTCTGTTCCCTGTGGTGTAGATATTTTAGTCAAGCTGTGTTTGTGAGAGACAATGTGTGGTCAGATATTTGGAGTTCCCAGTGTCAGAACTGTGAGCGTTTTCTATACCATGTTCATTCATTTCAGTGAGTGTGAGATATTGAGACAAGTCAACATTGAGATGTAACGTTTCATTCCGTGTTGAGCACCAGTTAGTGCTCTCGTTTTGTATTAATAAAACTTCAAATTTTATCCCGTGCTGAGTTTTTCACTTTCTTTCTGCATTTGCGATCTGTCACTGATACGTCATTGTTTCATCGTCATTCCATGGACACCATGTTCAGTTAATAATTTTACTGAAAGTAAAAAATTGGTGAGAAGAAAAGTTGTATGTAGCAAAGCCTCGCGTAAGAAATAATACCCAAACGGTACAATAAAAATATATTAAAAATAAAATTTTGAATAATATTTCTGGCGCGAGGTTTGCTACCTACAACTTTTTTTTCTTTGCTAATATTTTACTTTGCTTTAAGCGTTGCTGCGACCCCACAATATTTTGTTAATTTTACTTAAATCAGACCTGCCAATTTATCGCACCTTATTTTACAGGACTATCATGATTATGTTTAGTCTGGTGTGAAGGAAGTGAGTCATATTACATGTATATTGACAAAAACAAACTGACAAGGGCATCAGATGGACAAATTGTCACGGATCAATCAGTATACTGTCAATGCAGGGGACAAACACACAGACAAGCATATTGATAGATCAACCAGACAGTCGGTATATTGGATCTAAATTTGTAATATCCGTCGCTTTTACATTGAAATTGACCCGGTTAATTCTATACCAAATCAAAGTCCATCTGTACTCCAAACCAGACACTATAGTTGTGCATAAAAATAAGCTAGTTTACTGTCTTCTGTTAAAGCACATTAACCCAGGACTATTACTGCTAAAGTGGGGTACCTGGAAAGAGCTGAGGTGTTCAGAGTAAAAAAATGCATGAAGATTTTTTTGTTGTTGTTTTCCTCAGTATGTTAGTTTGAACTTTGTGTGACTTGTCATATGTAATGTCAATAATGACAAGCTACTTGTATAGCGCTCAAATCCACAAAAAATGATGTTCGCTGAGGGGCTGAACTAAAATTAAAAACAGGGTTAATTACGATCAATTCATCATGCTCGCGGGCATACACATTAGCAAACATTTGATCTACTCCCATCTTCAAACCTCTGAGACAAAAAGGATATCATTCAATTTCAATGAAAACAGTTCTAAAGAATTCAGTTTTGAGCCTATTTTTAATTTTACACTGAAGAGAGCAGAACCATAATAAATATACTTATACATAGCCTAGCCTATATTCTTACGGGAGCTTGTAACAAGAAGTATTGCTTTGTCATGGAATCTGTTGTCTATATCATTCTGAGGCTGTCAATGTCTGAGTACTCACTCATCAGAAACAACTATGAGGATGAAATCAGATTGTGTTAGCAATGTACTTTGTAGGCAGCTGTGTTCTGAACTAGATACAATCATATTTGTCTCCTTCAGAAATTTAATAGGGGACACGCTAGTCTAGCAGCAAGGTGCTCGCCTCTCATGCCGAAAGTACCGGGTTCGATCCCCGGTCGGTGCAGGACGTTTTTTTAATTTTTGGAAAAATTCTTGTCCCTGATCATAGGTAGGTAAGATCGAGCACCTAGTCCTCTCGAATAAAGACGCAATGCTCGGAGGGCCCATGTGCACGCTGCACACGTTAAAGATACCTCGACAAGTTGGGAAGAGCGGGCTGAACAGCGCCAGCTGCCCGGGCAAAATTCTAAAATAAAAACAAACAAAACTCATCCCTACCACAAAAATACACAGAAACAAGAACAAGGAAAATAAAGACAAGGAAAGTGAGATGTAAATCCCATGAGCAGCGAAACCTCCTAAAATAAAGACCTCAACACACTCAGAAAATTCAAGTTCTTTTGTCTCATGTAAAATGTGGCACTTTCCTCCACAGAAGGCACTATGACTGTGTAGACCAGTTTTCAGAGTCAAACTGAATTCCTATGTTATTACTGCCATGTAAAAAGTTTGCAAATGTCGGGTAAAGCTTGAAGGCTATTGTTTCTTCCCCGTGGGTAAGCTCTTTCTCCAAGTGAAAACGTACAAATGGGCCATTGTTTACCACATTGACCTACTTTTAATTCTATCCTAATTGTGGTTCATTGATTCTCCCCAATCTATCCGTGCAATGGTTCAATAGGGATCCCTCTGGTTACATACATATTGGTACTCTATGTCGAAATATTATAAAATCCACAGAAAAACTAGAGGGCCGAAGTGAGGGTTAGAGAAAAGTCAAAATAGGGCAAAACGAAAAGTTGAATTGCTTTAATATTCTACCAATATGTCATATTCTACAACAATTTTTTTTTACTGTTTAATTGTTTTATAAATCTGTTCAATTTCTTTTTTGTTTTTTGTTTTTGTTTTCCCGAAAAATGTTTTTAACCGAAATATCGGCTTGGCTTCTCTTTTTCTTTGCATTTTAATGTATCGTTTTGGTATCATTATTTAGGCGAGGATTTGCGACATACAACTTTTTCTTCTTGCCGTATTTTGACTTTGTACTCACCGAGTGTACTCTCTAACCATAGGCCTGATCCCTGTCCTCAGCTTATAATAATAGGACAAATGAAGGAAAGAATCCAGCCAATGGGATGCATTGAGCGTATTCCAGTGTGTTGACATAAAACTGCTAAACTGGCACACAAAGTTTGAGCATTACCAATTATCTCCACTGTCAATTCAATGTTCTTCGTCCAAACACCTTCATCTCATCTTGTGTGTGTGTGCGTGGGGGGGGGGGTGCATGGCAGAACAAAATGATTGCATTGAAGATCTTTTTTCTCCTGAGGACTTCAACCTAAGGCCCCGAGAACAAGTAATTCCCGTAAAACCTCCATCATAATTACTGTCCTGTATGTACAGCAGAAAATACTAGAAATATATCATGTCAGTACAGTGGCGTAGCGTGAGTTCCCAGCGCCTGGGGTAGGGACGTATTTGGTCCCCTGGCCCGAGTCCCTTCCACCAGTCCAGTATTAAACCCCATAACCCCTTAAGCATACATATTGTACATATTGTGCATTTAATGCTAGTATGGTCAAATTTATTTAATATGGCGTGGTTTAAATTTGAGCAAAAATTTCAATAACAGTATTGAAGCTTCTCTAAATTGATATTGTTACTAGGTTACTCAGTCTTTCTTGGCTCATTGTAGATCTCTGATACGACTTATTTAATGAACGTTTCGAGAAACTTCCTGGCAGTTGAAACTGAGAGTTTTGAAATTTTGCCCCCCGTTTTCTACTGCACATCACTTGGTATGAGAGTCATTCCATCCGTGAGCTCACGTATCACTGACCAGGCATATGTGATGTCCGAGGACTGGGTTCTTACAGCACAGATAGCAAATCTCAGAAAATATTTGCCCTTGACTTTCGAAGGAACCAAGTATAGTCGTCTGTCATCATTGATCTTTTTAAGCAGAGTTTCACTGATAGAATTGGGACCCTGCACAGGAAAACACAAAAAATACTTCATGCCATAGATTTCTAATCCCATTCTTTAAATCACTCACAATGCCACCTCACTGCATGCAAAGGTTCAAACTTAGACACAGGATACCAAGACGAATCAACTCGCCAAATTCCGTCCGTCAATTTGTTCGTGTATCATCGATGTTAACAGTGAAGCAATGGCACCCTTTCATAATTAAACGAAAAGGAGTACTGCTCACATCATTTATAAGCGCGCAAAATGTGGATATATAGTAGGAGAAGGAATGATTCGTCTCAGTATTCTGTGTTTCGGGTTCAAGGTTGAACTAGTCATGTTTTTAGACATGCTAAATTATTGCACTGGAAAAAATGAACTTGACTACTGACTGGGTTTTGTTTCAGTCAATCTCTCTCTCTCTCTCTCTCTCTCTCTCTTTCTCTTTTGTTATCTCTATTACTCAGCCCTAAAGGTAACTCTGGCACCTTTTAAAGATAACTCTCTCGGCAGTGGTAACGTTAAGATGAGATTCAACTGAAATGCATGTTTTGTCATATTACCTCCAGCCTGAAGCAAACTAGACTCAGAGTAACTGGTCTGACAATTTCAAATCTTTGATCCTCTCTGACCAAAGCCTCAAACTCTTTGGCCAAAGACACATCCTGAAATAGAGGAGAAGAGAAATAAAAGAGATGATATTCAAGAATAGTCAGTCCGTGAATCCAGGTCATCTTGCATCAAGCTCAAGCGCGCGCAGACACATACACACAATAAAATCACATAAGAATTCGAAATGGAAGGGAAATTTTTATGTATGTTCAGCTCAAGTAGAGAGATGAAAACGTACTGAAAGATAATAGCACTAGATAAAAGATACAATGGGGTAAAAGAAACTTAAGTAAGAAAATCAACATTCAGTATGCGTAAACAAAGGGGTGGACTCTGCCGGTGCTGGGGACGCACGGGGTGGGGGAGTGAGACAACTTATACGCACTTTAGACAATGAAATATTCATATACACATTGTCTATGTAAGTCTGTGTTTCATTTCATAGATCACAAGGCACTCCGGCGGACCTTTAAACTGGCATGTACATGGGGAGAGACGGCTGAAGCCAAGTGTATGAAAAGCGTACATGGGAAGGGCGAGGGACATTGAAATAGCCCAAAAATGAGCATACTCATTTAACTCTTTGACTACTGACGCTGTGAAAGCCGTTTTCTCAAATCCAGTTTATGTTCAGATCTATTTATTTCAGTTATTCTGAATGGTAAATATGAACCTAAATCAGGCTCCTGATTTATATTTAAGAGTTAAGTAATGGAAAATCAAAACCTGAAATTGGCGGAGCAGTAAAAGGTTAACAATAGTTTTCTTTCAGTATCGAAAGGGTTAATGGCTGAGCCCATACCTTTCGTATTTGTTCTTGTAGCCCTTTGATACCAAACAATCTCATGACAAACCAAACCTTTAGAGATCTGAATCGTCTGCCCATGGGAATATGCCAGTGCTGAAAAAAAAAACAAAAAAAAACACGAACACTAAACTATGTTATCTTTGTCTACAACAGTAGTTGCTCAATTAGTTGCTTATGGGATAGAGTGGTCTAGAGGCAAGGTGCTCGCCTCTCATACCAAAGGTACCGTGTTCGAATCCCAGTCGGTGCAGGCATGTTGGGATTTTTCTCATATTTTCCTCTCCCTGATCCTGTGGTAGGTAGGGTCGAGCATCTAGCTAGTCTTGTGAGATAAGGACGAAAAAACTCGGAGGGCCGGTGTGCACGTTGCGTACGTTAAAGATACCTTGACAGTTGGAAATTGAGAAGAGCAAGCCGAACAGGACGCTGCTCGGGCAAAATTAAATTAACAAATATGTCAATGGCCTGGCTACATAATCAATAAAAGGAAAAGCAAAAATCAGTTCTTCTTGCAGCAATAAATGGGAAGATAAATTATTATCTGCCTGTACACAAATCAGCCATGGATTAACCTCAAGCTATATTTACAAGCCCGTGCTTAGGGCACCAGGAGAGTGGGCGGAGGACACGTTGGTCTAGAGGCAGGGTGCTCGCCTTTAATGCTGAAGGTACCAGGTTCAATTCCTGGTCGGTGCAGGCATGTTGAAATTTTTTTATTTTTTTTTGGGGGGGGGAGGGGGGACACCTGTTCCTGATCTTATGGTAGGTAGGGTCGAGCACCTATTCTTCTCGGATAAGGACGAAAAACTCGGAGGGCCCGTGTGCATAGTGCACACATTAAAGATACCTTGGCAATTGAAAGATGAGAAGAGCCGGTCTAACAAGGCCGCTGCCCGGGGCAAATTAAAAAAAAAAATCCCTACCACAAAACACACAAAAACATTAACAAGGAGAAATTAAAACAAAGAAAGTAAGATGTAAATGCCTAAAGCAGTGAGCCTCATAAAACAATGACCTAAAACGCATACCCGGAGACTGAGCAGGACAAAAGACTTGTCTTTTTCTCCCAGATATCTCACCATCAACTCTTTCACTGCCACACACAACTGAGGTAATTTTGTCTGGCCTGTCACATTTGACTATCCACTACACTGGTAGAATGCCAAAATCTTTGACATGTTCACTGACAAAAGATTCAAGAGTTTGAAGATGTCATTTTGAGAGAAGGCGTTGAGGGGAGGGGGGGGGGGCATTACTGTTGGGCTGTGTTTAGGGCATCAGTTGGCTTTATTCTGGCCCCAATACAAATGTTAACTTAGCCTACACTGTTCATGTTTTCACCGCTCACCTAGGCATTGTCCATCCGCTGCAGGCTGTAGCCCTGCAACAACAATGATTTCCATTCCTAGTCTGTCTGATGTCTCTCTCATCCATGTTGTTCCCCCTTCTCTTTTTAATTATCATCCTATCATCTTCTTCCTGGCTGTCCTGGGGTTCTTTTTCCTGTCCCTGGTTGCCATTCAGCGCAGTGTTTTGTCCATCTATTGTCATCCATTCTTCCCACATGTCCGGCCCAATTCCACTTTTGTGGTAGCATGAATTTTACTATGCCCGTTAGCTTTGTTTGTTTACGTATTTTGGCGTGGGGAATTTTATCTTATAGTCTGATGTTAAGCATTCTTCGTTCCATTGCCCCCTGGGTAGTTCTTAATTTGTTCGTAAGTTGTTTTGTTATCGACTATGTTGGCAACCACAGGCAATCGTTGGAATAATGCACTGGTTGAGTACTTGTCTCTTAAGGGGCATGAACAGTTCGTGGTTCAGGAATATCTCTCTGTTGTTGTTTTTTTCCAAAGCAGCTCCATGCTGCTCTTATTCTAGAGTCTATTTCAGTTTTTATGTTGTGTTTGTTCATATTTACACCTAGATAAATGTACTGAGTATTGACCATCTTTTGGGGCAGCTAATAAACCGTTCAATCCTTTTCTATTGTGTGTAGCAGAATTTTTCAGTGATTCACTGTCTTATTTTCCATCTTGGCAATATTAGCAATGTCTATAAGGGACACGGTGGTCTACAGGCTAGGTGTTAGCCTCTCATGCCGAAGGTACCGGGTTCGATTCTCGGTCGATGCAGGCATGTTTAAATGTTGGAATTTTTCTCATATTTTCTTGTCCATGATCTTATGGTAGGCGGGATCGAGCATCTAGTCTTCTCGAATGAGGAAGAAAAACTCTGAGGGCCCGTCTGCGCGTTAAAGATACCTTGGCGACTGGAAATCAAAAAGAGCAGGCCGAACAGGCCGTTGTCCGGGCAAACATGAAAAAAAAACCCAACTAGTTTCTACCATTCCCTCCCCTACAAGATCCCGGCTCCAGATGTAACTGGGCTGCAATTACACTCATATAAGGCAAAATTCGCACTGATATTATAGAAGTATATAAAATGCAAAAAATGGGAGCAGTAGGAAGAACATATACTCTACTTACTCTGTAATCGGGCATGGCTTGGCCTTGTTGGTCATGTTTTAAATACAGAGGATCAGTTTCAAATGCATTACAGACCAATGACTTGTCCTTCACCCTGTCAGCGTTGGGAGAAATGGCAAACAGAAAATGACACACACATCTCTCTCTCTCTCTCTCTCTCTCTCTCTCGCTCTCTCTCTCTCTCTCTCTCTCTCTCTCACTCTCACTCATTCACTCTCAGTCCTACTCTCTCCTTCACTTTGTCTCTTTCTATATGCCTCCCTCTCCCTCTTCCCCCTCTCTCTTTGCCCCTCTCTCTCTCTCTTTCCCTTCTACCTTTGCCTCTTTCTGTCTCTCTCTTTGTCTCTCTCCCCCTCCGTCTCTCTCTGTCTCTCTCACCCCTCTCTCTCTTTCTCTCCTTCTTTTAATCTGTTTATCTCTCTCTCTCTCTTTGTCTCTCTCACCCTCTCTGTCTCTCTCCCTCTCTCACTCTTTGTCTCTCTCCATCTCTCTCTCTCTCACTCTTTGTCTCTCTCCATCTCTCTCTCTCTCTCTCTCTCTCTCTCTCTCTCTCTCTCTCTCTCTCTCTCTCTCTCTCTCTCTCTCTCTCTCTCTCTCACTCACACACAAACACCTTACTTAAAACTCAACGATGCTATTGGGATGTCTGTTTCCTTCACAGGATGGCCAGACACCACTGAATTCATTGTCAAACTACACAACAACTTTATGTTGTTTTATGGGGATCAATTTTGTCAAAATCAGGGAAAAAACCCCTACCATTTCTGAGTAAAAACAGTCGTGCATCGCCCCCCTCCCGCATACACATACCCGAAGCAAAATGTTGATGCTTCATGTGTAAAAAAACAATTCTTATTAATAAATAATAACATGTGTACTTTTATTTATGTGCGAACTTACTAGATACGTACCTTTTTAAAAGAGTTTTTTTTTGGTTTTGTGTGTGAGTATGTGTGTTTGTTTTTTTTTTGCTTTTCTAATTTCTTTTAATTATATAAATATACCAGCCCTATTTAGGGATCTCTAATCACTGTGTTATGCACAAAATGAATGCATTCCAAATCGCATTTGAATCTGAGCCCTAACAAACAAACAAACAAAAAAACGAAAAAACAACAACAAACAAACAGGTGTACTTTTGCCAATAGACCTAACTTTTACCTAAGCAGGGAGATCTGTCACTAAAGGCCTGTTTACACTGGTAGGTTTTAGGAACAGAAAAAAGGAATGAGGGACTCTGTGGAAAGAACTCTCCTGGCTTTCCGTCTTTGGCTTTCCAATTTCCCCTTTCGAAACATGACCAAAACAAACGATGCACATCATTTCTCATTCAGAAAACAGACCAGTGTAAACAAACAGCGTTTCGAAGCGGGAAATCGGAAAACAGAAGTGGGAAAGCCAGGAGAGTTGTTCCCACATAGTCCCCCATTCCTTTTTTCTATTCCTAAAACTTACCAGTGTAAACAGGCCTTAACATAGCCGAGGCTTTTACAAAAGGAACATTTTTGAAAATAGTAAGGATGATAAAAGTCTACGGCAAATGCAGTTACAATTAAAAAAAACCAAAAAAAAACAGTTCGGTGAAAGGTACACTACTCTAACTCAAATTAACGTGCTTCAAAACATCATGTCAAATTGACAAAATTAATCGACCTTCTGAAGTCTCCGAGTGAGATTCACACGGTTTGTCGTTCTTCAAATACTAAGTACTATCCAGTTTCTTAGCAGCAGTAATTTGACAGCACATTAGTGCAGTAGTGCCGGGGGGAGTTAGCCTGATGTTTCTGTTGTGTTGTTCTGTACTGCAGGCGGTATGTTTTCTTTATCATTACTCATTCAAGTAAATTTACCTGTTGTAAGAAACTGACAATGACAATAGGCCTATAGTTTCCGTCAACAACCATACAGTGTAGTACTGACTTCAAAATTTCTCACAGGAAAAACATCATTTAATGTAAGTCCCCTGGTTCCGAAACATTCCAATGTAAGTCCCCTGGTTATGAAATCATTTCATTGTAGGTCCTCTGCTTATAACATCGTTCCAATGCAAGTCCCATGGTTATGGCATCGTTCCAATATAAGTCCCCTGGTTATGACATCATTTCAATGTAGGTCCCTCGGTTCCGAAATCATTCCCATGTAGGTCTCCTGGTTATGACATCATTCCAATAATAGGTCTCCTGCTTATGACATTATTTCAATGTTAGTCCTCTGCTTATGACATCGTTCTAATGTAAGTCCCATGGTTATGGCATCGTTCCAATGTAAGTCCCCTGGTTATGACATTTCAATGCAGGTCCCTCGGTTCCGAAATCATTCCAATGTAGGTTCCCTGGTTACTACACCATTCCAATGTAAGTCTCCTGATTACGACATTATTCCAATGTAGGTCCCTTGGTTCCGAAATCATTCCAATGTAGGTCGCTTAGTTATAACATCAACCAATGTAGGTCCGCTGGTTACGACACCATTTCAATGTAGGTCCGCTGGTTATCACATCATTTCAATGCAGGTCCATTGGTTAACACGTCATTTCAATGTAGGTCCGCTGGTTATGACACCATTTCAATGTAGGTCCCCTGGTTATGACACCATTTCAATGTAGGTCCCCTGGTTATGACATCATTTCAATGTAAGTCCACAGGTTACGACATCATGTCAATGTAAAGTCCGCTGGTTATGGCCTCATTTCAATGTAAGTCCGCTGGTTATGACATCATTTCAATGTTAGTCCGCTGGTTATGACACCATTTCAATGCAGGTCCCCAGGTTATGATATCATTCCAATATAGTTCTCCTGGTTATGACATCATTTCAATGTAAGTCAACAGGTTACGACATCATTTCAATGTAAGTCCGCTGGTTATGACATAACTGCAATGCCGGTCCCCTGGTTATGACATCATTCTAATGCAGGTCCCCTGGTTATGACATCACTGCAATGCCGGTCCCCTGGTTATGACATCATTCTAATGCAGGTCCCCTGGTTATGACATCATTCCAATATAGGTCCCTCGGTTATGACATCGTGTAACCATCGGTTTGATGTGGGAAATCCGCCCCTATGGTAATCCTATACAAATTTACATCGGACAGAGGTAGGGATGTTGGCTTTTAAAAAAAATTATTTCAACTAAACCTGCTTGTTCTAACCAATGGATGACGACAATAGACCCACAGGTTAACCCCCTCCCATCAACATAAGATGTTGTGCCTGTCTGATAGCCAGCTTGACTGTTCTGTCACTGGATTGTGTCTCCTTGATGTGATAAAACAGGAGTTCAACTTAAATGATGTGGAATACCAAAATATGCCAACACTCACCACATTGCTGTACAATCAGAGTTGACCCTCATCCACTTGTGAGGGCTAACGTTGAGGGACATCGAATGCTGAAAAGCCGACAGAAAAAATAAAAGCAAATTACAGGCTCGCGGGAGGTGGAAGGTGGGGTGGGGGATCAGGTGAGTCTAGAATGACATCATTTGTAAGCCAAAGCTATAAAAACTGAGATTTCAGCCATTATAGAGTACATAAGTATTCAAACTTAAGTTTGTCGATTTGCAGAATTAAAGATTCTTACCCCCCCCCCCCCCCCCCCCGAAAAGTTGCAAATTTAGTTTGACAGCACAATTTCATAGTGGATATGGGTATGCTAAGTGAATATCATAATAAACTCTGCTATTTCTTTTTTGTGTGTATTTTTTGTGGTCGTCATAATATTTCTATGAGTCATGAAATGATTCGCTCAAAAGATTTACTTATCAGATACAACCAGATGCAAGTTCCCTTGGCCTCATGATTTTCTAGCAATATCCAGTAAGGAAAACGGTCAACAAAAACACACCTAGATGAATGTTATTCATTTTTAAAGAAGATTTAAATGATGAACTAAACGTACGTGAACTCCATTCAGCAGATAACTGAACTCAGGACATATACAAGCACTGCCTGCATAGGCTGCATCTACGTGCATCCATATACCGTGTCGTGTACCTGTATTTCAGTCAATATATCAAGTTGCATCATTCATTTTGTGTGATGTTTGCCAGGAAATAAAACAGTGCAGTAATAAAGAACACTTACAGGATGAACACATTGTTACGAATTCGACGTGGTGTGCACGCAAGTGATGTCGAACAAGAAGAAAATTCCTCTTTCAAAAAGTCAACAATCTGAGATAACTGCTCCAAAGACAGCTTGGCTCAAACGGCTCTTGATTGCTTACTTCTTTCTATTTTTTCGATGGTACAATTTCAATGATGATGGACGTACAACACTTTCCTTTTCCTTCCAAACTCTAGTCAACGATTTTTTGCTATCTACTCAAACATTATCTTGGCGGGGCGTAAAGGGTTTATTGATACACTCATCTTTCTGTGCGCAGGCATACGGATGCATCTAAATGGCTTTACTGCCTTGCTTGCTTGTACAATACCCACTCATTCAAGATATTAATTTTGTCTAATGAAGGTGCACCATGAAGCAGATAATGCAAAAGCCTACTTGAATAGTCAGTCTGATAATTATCTCAGTCAGAGAACTCAGACTTGCTTTATGTTTTCCACTGGCTGTATCGATCCACGCCTATAGCCCTTTTCACATTCATTTTGTATGTCTTCCTTATTGGTTGGTATGATGGAAAGGTAAAATGACTTGAGATTAGTAGTGATGATGGTACATTGTCCTAGGTAGGTCTTAACACACTTTATTACAGCATGATCAGTGTCACGAGCAGAGTTAGGGTCTTGGGGATGTTACGACTGCACGAGAGGCAGCTAACTCACACTCGGACACAACCACACAAGAAAAGTATTAAATAACTAGAGCGTATATATGTCAGGCCGGTCAGGCCATAGTTTACATAAATATTAATAACAAACAAAAGACAATAGGGGTATATATTCAAACCAAAAAACTCTAATTAATAACTTAACCAATGATATTCATCTAACTATGGAGGTACTGCAATCAATAGCTAATAGGTATATTATACGAAACTAGATATCAATTTAAAGTGACAGTTGAGTCGCCACTGGCCAGTTGCCAGGCAAACTCTCCCTAAATCATATGGGCTTGAGTGTTAGGAGAGCCCAGTATGTTCAAAGCCTACAGAAGCACTCTTCGGCTTGTAGGTAATTTAAGCAGTTGCCAAAAGACTATATTTTATGCACAATCACTATTCAATTCATCAACAATGTGCTATATTATTCCAATCATACTATGGCAATAGATCTATGATACAGGACACTCGTGGTCGAGTGCCAGCTGGGGTTTCCTTAGTCTTCCTATGAGGCTGTAGTTCTCTCTCTATCTCCGATCTCTATTATGCTTGAATAAATAAGATATATTACCATTGCTCACGCCTACTGGTAGGCGCGAACATCAATATAGCGCAGCGTGGGCTTTCAAAGGTCAGCCCACTCAGACCTTTCTTTCTAGAGCTCAGTCAGTCCGTTAGCAAGGACTTCTTGTCTTCAAAGCACACAGTTCAGGTACTGGTCAACCGGAGATACTTCACGACACGATGCTTCTGCTCGTCTGTATTCACCAAATCTGAACGTTACACGATGTTTTATACTATCTAACTACCCAGCGTGCTAGTCCGCTGGCCCAATTAGTTCAGCTATCTCATAGGTCGAAATCTCCCACCATTTTAATTGTAGTAATACGTCTGCACTATTCTACCAGCCAGTTAACGTGCAAAAACTTGTCTAGTCATACTTAACAATGTCAACTATCCCCACCTTGTTTCACCCCTACTCCATTACTTATTAATCACGAACATTAAAACCGAAAAGCGTGAATCTAACAGTTTAACTTTACATTTATTTACTCACCAACTATAATTCGCGAGGACCGTTCAAGGCCACTAGCCAATTTCTCATGGCCCTGGTAAACAACAACAACTCACTCTCTGCGTGAGTTTTAACAACATCTGAATCATGACACATCCCCCACCCCAGTTAAAATTTGCTATTTTAACGATATAACTGATTATCGTAAGGGGAAGGCATGAGTCGAGAAATTGCTCGAAAGGTTAACTTAACTAAGAATACTAGGTAATAACTAAGACTAGTACTAAAGTTGAAAAAAAAACCTACAGGACGGGTATCCTTGATGGACAAAACTTCATGAAAATCTTAAGGCTCCGTCCAAAAGTATATCTCTCTGAGGATTAAATCTTACCTCTAAATACGTAGACATTAACAATCATAACTCTAAAATTTTAGAGTACAACACTGATCCTGTGCGAATGTCATCAGGAATGCATACATACAATGAATAATACTCAAGAAAAGATAACTATAGTAGCATCGATGGCATTAGTGGATCTGGACTCCTGGTCTGCCATGACTTCTCGTCCTCGACCCTGGGCAACAACGTCTGGTGTGGCCAAAATACGGGTCGACGTCAGTAAAATAGCTGTTGGATCAAAGGAAAGCAAAGGGGTAGGTGAAAAGTGTTCACAATGGGTGAACAATATGTGATACCATCCCTCGGTCTCTGAATGAGGTGCTAATCAGTATCCAACGCCAATACATATGACAGACTAAAATACAACAAGATTAAGGTAACCGTGATAATAGGTCGGCATGGACATTATCTCCACCAGGAATGGCCTTTATAATGAAGCGGTATTCCTGAAGGGCCAGACTCCATCTGGTCAAACGAGCGTTCTTGGCTCGGTTCGATTTTAAAAATAACAACGGTTTATGGTCTGTCTCGATGACGAATTCCGTCATAAGTAGGTAGCGGGAAAACGCGTCTACGGCGTATACAATCGCCAGGCATTCTCGCTCTATAATAGCGTATCTCTGCTCTCTCGGAAGTAATTTCCGGCTAGCGTACATACAAGGGCGCAATAAGCCATCTCTTTCCTGAAGCAAAACAGCTCCAATTCCTTGGTCCGACGCGTCAGTTCGGACGGTGAAGGTGCGTCTAATATTCGGTAGGATAAGCAGCGGCGAACTGGAGAACAGTTGCTGCACTGTCGCGAGCGCGGTGGCGCACTGCGTATTCCAGGTAATTTTGTTGGGTCTGTCTTTTCTTGTAAGATCGGATAACGGGGCCGTAAGGGCCGAAAAATTAGGAACGAATTTCCGATAATAGCTTAAGAAGCCTAACAGGCTACGAACCTGCTTCTTAGTATGAGGAGCCTGGAGTTTTAAAATCTTACTTATCTTACTGTCGTCCGGTGTTTGGACGCCTTTGGCGATAGTATGTCCCAGAAAGTTAATCTGCGTATAACCCAGGAAGACTTTGCTAGGCTTAGCTGTAAGCCCGGCATCTCGAAGTTTACTAAGCACTTGACGAAGTGCTTCTAAGTGGCCTTTCCAATCCGTATGGAAAGCGCAAATGTCGTCAAAGTAGCTTAGGACGCATGGTGTCTGCTGCAATAGGATGTTCATCATCCTCGCAAATGTCGCTGGTGCCGTTACGAGACCGAATGGCATGAATCTCCATTGCATGAGACCCATAGGGGTCTGAAACGCTGTGTACTGTTTACTGGCCTCTTCCATTGGGATTTGCCAGTAGCCTTTAGCCAAATCTATTTTCGAAAACACGGACGACTCGGCCAATCGCGCAAATAGATCTTCCTGATTCGGGATAGGTTCAGCATCGTAAATGGTTAGAGCGTTAAGCTTCCTGTAATCGATACCAAATCTAACGGAACCGTCTGTTTTCTTTACTAGTACAATCGGCGAGCAGTAAGGGCTCGTCGAGCGCTCAATGACTCCTAAGCTGAGCATCTTTTCCACCTCGGACTGTATGGTGTCGTGCGCTTGCAGCGGGCGCGGGTAGGGTTTGACAAACACGGGTACGTCCGAGTGCAACCGGATGACGTGTTGAACTAAGGATGTTTTACCCGGCAAATCAGTGAATACTGGCGAAAACTCCCGAACAAGATTCATGATGTCCTGTGTCTTACTTTGATCCAGCTCTGGATTGATATTAACGGAAGTCGCGTCCTCTGTGGCTTGCAAGGATAGGAGCGATCTAGTCATAGATAATGGCTCCCGGTCGTTGTCATCGATAGTGACCATCGCTGCGTTTGCTTGGGCCACAACATGGCATGAATGATCGTGATGAGTTTGATCATCGGTAAGATACTTTTCAACATATTAATATGGTACACCTTATCGTTATCACGTATGGTAATGAGATAATTAACTCTCGAGAGTCGCTTTTTAACTAGAACGGGGCCTTTCCAAGTGAGGAGTAGCTTGTTATTCGTTTCTGGTAGCAGCACCAATGCCCGATCTCCGACTGACAGGGTTCTGAACCGACTACCCCGATCGCGATATCCTATAAATGACCTGGTCCGTACGCATGCAAATTGTCGAGCCAGGTCGCATGCATTAACTATTCTATGTCGGAGATCGACTATGTACTGATACGCGGATCGCGTATCAGGAACGTCGGTATCAGAACCGGCGTATAAATCGCGTAAAATGGCCATCGGGCCACGTGGTTTTCGACCGTATAAAAGTTCAAACGGGGAAAAACCCGTTGTCGCATTTGGGAGTTCCCTATATGCGAACAAGATGGCCGGAAGTCGACGGTCCCAGTCACCAGGTCTATCGGCGGAAACGCGTGCCAGCATAGTTTTCATGGTGGCATTCCAGCGCTCGCAACAGCCATTGGACTGTGGATGGTATGGCGACGTAAGTTTCTGCCTAATGCCCGTGAGTTCCAATACTTTCCTGAAAAGGTCAGAGGTGAATTGCGGACCTCTATCGGATAATAATTCGGACGGGAATCCGACACGTGTGAATATGGTCACCAATGCCTCGGCGACGTGATCGGCCGATATTTCCTTTAAAGGGACAGCCTCAGGCCAACGGGTGGCATAATCGATTACTGATAGAATAAACCGATGGCCTCTATCCGACTTCGGTAATGGCCCGACGATGTCGACGGCAACTCGCTGAAATGGAGTGGAAACCGGCGGCATCTCTTGTATAGGTGCCCGCGAAGTTTTTCCTTTGGGGGTTCTTTTCTGGCATGTATCGCAACGCGACACATAGCTATTTATGTCCCCGTAAACCCCGGGCCAAAAAAACTGAGACAGGACTCTCGATTTTGTTCTCGCTTTGCCTTGGTGGCCCGCCAATGGCGTGTCGTGCGCGAGGCGGATGATGTCTCGGCGAAATGATCTCGGTATGACCAATTGCAAAATAGTTTCGCGCTTTCCCCGAAAAACGCGATATAGGAGGTCGTCTTTAAGGCAGAACCTGGATGTATCCGGGTTGTCCGGATCAATCTTAGCAAAGAGGGGCTTTAGTGATGGATCTGTCCGCTGTTCGTTACGAAAAATCTCGGGGGTTACATCCAAATCGACGACAGGCGATCGTAATGTGTCGTCACTCTGGCGACGCGATTGTTGTCTTGTCGTGACACACGCAATGTCGTTATCATCCCAAATCCCGAGTTCGCAATCGGAGACGTCCTTTAAGTGGGGAATATTCCCAATGATTAGGTCGGCGACCGGATTTGGTAGCACGCAGGCCGTGACAACACCAGTTATAAACGGTGTGTCAACATATATTTCCGCCAAACGAAAATGTTCAACTGAACCACCAAAAGTAATGCATGTCGCATCGCGATCCAGGAGTTGTGCAGGACGGACCAGCGATTCACGTACACCGACGGTCGTACAGCCTGAATCTCGCAATACGGATGCTCGTATGGCGTTTACTCGTCCCTCATACAATGTCAGCGCGCCTCGCTCGTGGAGGGCGGACATAACTGGAATAACTTTATCTACGGTTTCGGCATTCCTAGTTCTGTAACCGCGGTTTTCGGTGAATGCTACAGAGCATGCATTTGCCGCATCTAATCTAACTCTGCATTGTCGCGCAATGTGGCCTCCGGCGCCACATCTATAACAGTAGACTGGATTATCATCCCTTCGAGGTGTACCTCGATAAGAAGGAAATGTGGGCGCTTGATAGTAGTTGTTACGCGGTCCTCCGGTAGGGAAAGGACGTGTATATCGGGGTTCCCAGTCCCGAGAAAATTTATGGGGATTCGATTGCCTCCTGCTAACCGGCGGCTCGGACCGTGGACGAACCTGCGGCGACCGTCGAAAGGGCTGTCTTGATTGTCTCGACGGTACCGGTGTCTTAGTAGCAGCGCCGGCGTAACACGGTTCGCTTACTTTAGCTTTAGCTAACGATCGATTAGGGTGAGCCGCAGCATACCGTTCCGCTATCGATGTTATCTCGACGGTAGTTTTGGGGGCTTGTTCCTTAAAATGCGCCACCAGGTCCGTGTGGCAGGACATATATATTTGGTCTTTAATTATCAAATCATATAGTTTCTTGTAGTTTCCCTCTTCCACACCGGCCAACTCAGTCCAACGGCTGAGTAGGTGGCGGAGGCGGTCCACGTAAGTAGAGAAATTCTCAGATGCCTCCGGCTTGCAATCGCGGAAACGCTTATGAAATCCATCTTCCGTATGTTGGAAACGCTTTAATAGCGCGGTCTTTAGAATGTCATAGTCCCTAGCGTCATCAATAGTGAGGCTATGGAAAACTTCCAACGCTCTCCCTGTCAAAAGATTGGCGAGGCATGACGTGTACTCACTACGCTGCCATCCCGCGCAAACGGCATGGAGTTCGAAGCGGTATAGGTAGGAATCAATACGATCAACCTTATCATTAAAGGTTGGCAATTTAGGCTTCGTTTTATTATTGGAAGTAACTTCCGGAGCCCCGGTAGGTTGGGCTTGCTTCGCTTCTAACTGTTTCAAAGCGAGCTCGTACTCTCTTTGAGCCTGTTTTTCCGCGCGTTCCGCGGCTCTATCGTCTCGTTCCGCAGCTTTTTCTTGGCGTAATATCTCCGCGGCCTTTTCTTGGCGTAATATCTCCGCGGCCTTTTCTTGGCGTAATATCTCCGCGGCCTTTTCTTCTCGTAATCTCTCCGCGGCCTTTTCTTCTCGTTCTTCTTTCAGTTTCTGGTCTACCCAAGAAGCACGCTGAGCTTCCGGTATGCCAAATGATTGGGCTAGTTCCAAATATTTCTGTAGTTCGGCCATGATATCGGTCGATAATGCGATATAATAATGTCCTAATCGAGGACAGCTTCTGAAAAATCTCTAACTTTATTCTCCCTTGAAGCAATTTATCAATTGCACTCTGCGGGTGTTCGTTCCTGCAGTATGAACGAAATTAACAAAATCAACAACAAACTGTACGTCTGAGTCAACCAAGTAGTGGTTGAGCTATCTCAGTGATCACTTAACTCCACATATTTCTCCTAATCCTCAAGCAGTCAGTCTATTGCTTCCGTGATTGGTCGTTAACGATACCAATGTAATATTCCCAGTGTATTTTCCGTACACTCCTAGCAGCGTTCCCTCTGCTATAAATCGGAATAAATCAATATTCACGATATTAACTTCCTTGGCTATACAAGCCTAACAACTCTAATATCCAGATTATCTCTCAACGTGCCCTAGACACGTGATTTATCCCAGGCAATAATATAGCAAGTATGAATACAAAATATAATAATGCAACACTATAATGGAAAAGAATTATATGGAGAGTAAGAGGAGACTAACAGAAAGAACAAACGACAACAGACCTGACTAACCTGAAACTATCTACAAAAAGGTAAGAAAAAGAACAGGAGAGACGTCTTCCTAAAATACGAGGAAGATAGACCGCGAACAATCTATACGAATAACAGGTCCCTACAGAACTATTCAAGGCAAAGCAAATCTCCTATCCGTTTTAAACGCCATCTAGATCTGCTAGTCTGGCAAAAAGAGGTATGCTGAGTCTCGATCCCTTCCAACCTCCCGCGTATCTAATCCAACACAAAAGAAAAAATAATGCCTGTCAAAAGTAGGGGGGCTGGAAGGACGAACCCCTCAAACGAAGACAAATACAGATGGTTCACTTAACTGGGCAAAATGGACTGGCTCTTTCCTTTGGTCCACAGCGCTGGTCTTGTCTTTTCCTGATGCTAGCTGTCAGTCCCTCGTAGTGGTCCCAGGATCAATGACGAGAGGACCTGCCAGACAAGTGGGGGAGAAACAAAAAAAAAAATTAGCAGTATACAAAACTATAAACTACAAAAATTACATAAATAACAGTGGAGTCTAGAGTGGTAGACCTGCAGCTGTTGACGGGGTCCTCTTCAGATGATAGCAGTGTCCTCTAGATGTCAGAGGGTGACGGGTCCTCTTCAGATGTCAGTGGGGTCCCCTCCAGATGTCACGAGCAGAGTTAGGGTCTTGGGGATGTTACGACTGCACGAGAGGCAGCTAACTCACACTCGGACACAACCACACAAGAAAAGTATTAAATAACTAGAGCGTATATATGTCAGGCCGGTCAGGCCATAGTTTACATAAATATTAATAACAAACAAAAGACAATAGGGGTATATATTCAAACCAAAAAACTCTAATTAATAACTTAACCAATGATATTCATGTAACTATGAAGGTACTGCAATCAATAGCTAATAGGTATATTATACGAAACTAGATATCAATTTAAAGTGACAGTTGAGTCGCCACTGGCCAGTCGCCAGGCAAACTCTCCCTAAATCATATGGGCTTGAGTGTTAGGAGAGCCCAGTATGTTCAAAGCCTACAGAAGCACTCTTCGGCTTGTAGGTAATTTAAGCAGTTGCCAAAAGACTATATTTTATGCACAATCACTATTCAATTCATCAACAATGTGCTATATTATTCCAATCATACTATGGCAATAGATCTATGATACAGGACACTCGTGGTCGAGTGCCAGCTGGGGTTTCCTTAGTCTTCCTATGAGGCTGTAGTTCTCTCTCTATCTCCGATCTCTATTATGCTTGAATAAATAAGATATATTACCATTGCTCACGCCTACTGGTAGGCGCGAACATCAATATAGCGCAGCGTGGGCTTTCAAAGGTCAGCCCACTCAGACCTTTCTTTCTAGAGCTCAGTCAGTCCGTTAGCAAGGACTTCTTGTCTTCAAAGCACACAGTTCAGGTACTGGTCAACCGGAGATACTTCACGACACGATGCTTCTGCTAGTCTGTATTCACCAAATCTGAACGTTACATGATGTTTTATACTATCTAACTACCCAGCGTGCTAGTCCGCTGGCCCAATTAGTTCAGCTATCTCATAGGTCGAAACCTCCCACCATTTTAATTGTAGTAATACGTCTGCACTATTCTACCAGCCAGTTAACGTGCAAAAACTTGTCTAGTCATACTTAACAATGTCAACTATCCCCACCTTGTTTCACCCCTACTCCATTACTTATTAATCACGAACATTAAAACCGAAAAGCGTGAATCTAACAGTTTAACTTTACATTTATTTACTCACCAACTATAATTCGCGAGGACCGTTCAAGGCCACCAGCCAATTTCTCATGGCCCTGGTAAACAACAACAACTCACTCTCTGCGTGAGTTTTAACAACATCTGAATCATGACAATCAGCTGTCTGATCTTATGGCAGGAGTTGCTTTCTGAAGTTACAAACTAAAAATCTATATAAAAAAAACAGCAAGGAAAAAAAATTCACTGCTGCGAGGAAGAAATGTCCAGACCTGAAAAAATTACATGTGAAAGATAGTTCTTTTTGTTACTATGTCTATTCCTTTGACATGAAAGCGAAGTACCGTAATTTTGTAATAAATGAAAATAGGCCTAAAAACATCGAATAATGCTTTCTCCTCAACAATGATGGCCTCCCTCCTGCCTTTGTTTTGTTTCGTCTTTAAACTTCCGGTTGTGTTTCAGAGTTTGAAGGCATGAGTTTCTGTGCCGTCTGCTTTATGCACGGTATGGGCCATGCGGGTGTTGCTGTGCCAGTTGTGAGTTGTTTTCTTCCTAGATCTACATAATCTGTGTGCTGATTGTGCGTGTTGTTTGCAACCCGTTCTTTGAACGGGCCCTTGCACTAGTATATTAAACTTGTTTACTCACTGGTGAAGCAATTATTTAATTAAACTTTTCCTACTAAATTTAAGAGCTAACTACACATGCAGGGAACTTGGGCCGTCACCTGTTGTCCTCAAGCTGGGTTGGATTTTTATAATGTTCTAATCACCACATATTTCTCTTGATAAACATGTAAGCTTACGTGTAATTTCTTCATCTACTGACGCTGAACGAATGGTCTACTGTCTATGAGATTATTATAACATAGCAATATCCTCCCACAGATTTGGGAAACCAGAACTTGATGAGTCATAAACAGAGTCTATTTCTTAAATCAACCATGTCAGCTAACTGTTAGTGAACTGCATGGACCGTTTAAGAATAAATATTAAACTGACTTTATATCTCTAATTCAAAGGATCAAAATCAATACTGCTATCAGACAAAGGAAGAAGAAGGCAGTTACGCTGTAGTTTCTATTAAATCTAGATTTATTAAGCCAATTTCAAGTGCAATGAAATGTGATGCACACTAGTGTATTTTTCATCAAGAAATGCACCAATCTGCGACTTGGCATTACTGTAACATAATGTAAAGTGCAGTGGCCCATGGTCGAGTTATTTCTAGACCACTGTGTGTGTGCAGTGTGTCCCAATTTGACCTTCGGTATGCCTTGACCTACCGCTGCCCGTAATGACTGAGTATCGGCCATCCGCGGGAAAAAGAGTCGTAGCAAACGTGTTAGATCTTCCATACCTGTTACTGACGTTTCATAAATTCTTACTTTAAAATAGACCTAGTCGTTGATAATGAGGAAAAGGCTCTGGACTTGAAGCCTTTTATCGCAAACCAAGACGAACCATTCCATCCTGGACACAACACTGAAACCCAGTCGTATCTTATCTTTCCTTTTCTTATCGTCCTATGCAGTGGCAACCTGCAGTAAGAAAAATCGATGTGCCTAAACCAGTTCCCTGTCTCTAATTTGACGGACCGCTGGTAAAAGAGCGTGGGCGGCAAAGTCCCTGTCTGCTGACCTAGACGGCGAAACCAACCTAGATCCAATATAAACAAAAAACTTCACGCAAGGAGATGAACCCGCCCCCAAACGGTGACGAATGATAAACGAGGCGACTGGCAGTCCGTAATGAATTTGACGGTGGTTGCGTCGCTGTCCATCAGATGGAATTTTAGCACACCCTGTCTAATTTGCGGAGAACGCGTACGGGCAAAACAAAAGAATTTGAACTGTGTCCACCTTGAAATATATGAGTGTGCATGACAGAACCCACAATAATTATTTTTCTGAAAATGTGGCCACATTTTTAAAGCTTCTGTTTAATTGCAAGTCACTATTGAATCCGCCAGCGGAGAATTTGGAAACAAAAACAATGGCCGCCATGGTGTGGTTACAAACATACTCTCGAACATTTACAAACATACTCTCGAACATTTACAAACATACTCTCGAACATTTACAAACATACTCTCGAACATTTACAAACATACTCTCAAACTTTGAACCACGATTTCTCACTGGACACCGACTCAAGAAGTACTTACAAACAGGTCCTAACTCTGTCAGGTTGTCAAAAGAACATGCAGGTGTTGTCCCAACGGTAGCACACAGCTAGGAAGAGTTGTGGTGTCACAGGGATGATAAGAAAATGTGTACTATTTTCATGTAAACAAATCAAACAAAAACTTGCTATGGAAACAGGATGTAGATTCTCAAGTTTTCTTTTGACCCAATTCCTAAAGACCTGCATGTATACATACCGCAAATGCTGAACAGCAGACTCTCTTGATCATATTAAGAGTCCTCAGTACACTGGCACAATCGAGCTTAGGACATACATTGTGCGTCTACGGTGCAATGAAGAGATCAAGTATTTATAATCGTCATTTACACATCGTCTGGGCGTTTTTTCTTACGCCTCCGAGAATACAACCAACAAAATGTTTGTACTTAGAAAAAAAAAGCCTATTCCAAGTGCATGAATTATTATATAATTAAAAAAAAAAAAACAGACAAAAACTTACCCGAAGCTTTGCTCCATACAACGTTTTCTTTTTTGACATATTTTGACTATTCCAAATGCAGACTTCTATACAGATTTCGCTGCTTAATTACGATCAATAAAAAAAATGTGTAATAGATTTGACAAGAAATGCTTACAAAAAATGGAACAAGCCCCTTCTCTTTGTCCTCTCTGATAGCCGACTCCAGTGTTGACCCCCGCAATGCACCATCCTCATCTGTGGGAAGTTGCCGCAGTGTTACCAGAGCAATGAGGGCAGCTCGTTCCACACAAGAGTGGGCCTGCAATGACAAACCTTAATTAGGACACATATATTAATTCCAAAGTTTAATCTTCTCACTGATGACTGATGACAGGAATCAGAATTCTGGCATGAGGGGTGATGACAACTCTGCATAAACTGACGATTCACTCAGTGTGGAGGTAGATAAATGAATGTCTCTACAGTTATCAAAATACATTCCCGCGCTCCATTTGTTGACGAAATCAAAGACAACTGATCCGAGTTGCAGTAAGAGAAGGCCCTAATGGGAAATGACATAAGGAATCGTAACAGATTTCACATTTTGTACTCACTTCAAACTAGCTATATATTAAATGCAATACAATGCATTATTATAACACAGATAAGTCAGACTTTTGATTACACCATGGGCTTTCCCATTTGCTTGAATTACTACCACAGTTAAAGGCCTTAACACTGAAAAAATTAAACTGGCTGGAAACTCAAAATGCTGGTCAAATCACAAACTCTTATCATGAAGAAGTTCTTATAGAAAGATTCTGTGAATTGATGAGAGAGTGCTATTCCCAAATTTCAGGAATGGATAAAAAGCAAATAGCCAAAATATACATGACGATCTTTCATACAACATTTGATCTCACCTCTTCCGACGTATAGGCCACAAGTTTGTCAATGATTTGTCCATGCGTCAGATTTGGACTCTGTGCCTTCAGCTTGTTAGATATGCTTGTGCGAGCAGACAGAAGTGCCACAAGAACGGCTTCACTTGATGAAGCCTGAGGACACAGCAGTATAATCATTGAATAAGCACTAATTAAGTTCATGGCAGAATTTGAAAACTCAAACGCGATCCAGGCAGCACGGCCATCTACGGAAATCTGTCTCTTTAGTTAAATATTTAAAGTGCCAGCTTGCGCAAACCTCTCAAAATCGTGGAGACCTCTCAAACTCAAGCGTCATGTAAACCCCTAAAACTCGTGCTAACCTCTCGGACTCACGCAAACCTCTCAAACTCACGCAAACTTCTGAAACTCCTGCAGACCTCACCAAAAACTACACGTGGGACATACTCGTGCAGTCAGAAACTTCCTCGTTCAATGAAAATGCTCTGTGTGTGCTCATTGACATTTTCATTAAATGTTCGCTCAAATCAAAACCCATCAAAGTAGGTGAATTACGCATTGAGAGCAATAAAATTCAAATAAAATGAAAACAAGCTGAGAAAGTCAGGAAATAATTATTCTGCCATATCTACAGACATCTGGAAAATTATGTGACGTGCATTCACAATACTGTCTGTGATGTTAATAAATGAAATTGCACATCCTCATAACAATTGTTGCTTTGCTTCACCTGTATCACCCCTCCACCTTGCCCTTCCTCACTGAACAAAAATTCTCTGGGCAGTTGTAACACCTTGGCCAGCCAATCCATCATGGCAACTTCCAGCTCTGTACATGCTGGACATGCTGCCTGCAGAACAATCATACACTGTGTGTTCTAGTTACAAATATTATAGACATAATAATACATGCAATTATACTTCGGAGGCCCTGTGATGAAAACGCATAAGTACATTCGCACAACTGCAGGTGAAAACTGTATTTTGGCAACTATTCTATGGATTCTTTTGTCGACTTTTATTTTTTTTTTCTGTTTTTAAAAAAAAATAAAAAATTCTATTGATCTTTCGTTTCAACATTTCAGCTGTTATTTTCAAACTTCATAACCAAACATGTACTGAAGATAAGAAATACATTTCATATGAAAGAATTCTTTGTTTTGTTCTGTTTTTCTTCTGTAAAACTACATCTAGTTCTTCTGCACTTGTACGGTTTCACGATAGTGCCAGCGATATAAATGAAAGTCTTCACTTTTGTCTTTCTACAAATGACCTGTCAATGCTCTCTTTCCACGAAACTGTATAAAAACAAAGAAAACCCTGAAGCCAAATTAATGATGGCAATAATAAATTACATTTGGATGACCCTTCATTCAGACTATACAAGCTCTAAGCCCTTTACTGTCAATCATTAAATTACACAAGTACCTAAAGTGATGATTTTCTGATAAACAAAATTCGGCTGGATCTGTTTGTAAGATTAAAAAAAAAAAATCCGTGGCTGCATGTTGCATGTGTCATAGCATTATTGCATTAATTTACGGCAGTTTTACCATCTGAAATATCTTTTCTGGCAAATAAGCTTTTTCTCACTCAAAACCGATTCAAAACCGTAACTTCATTTATTCTAACGTTACTAAATACTATTGTGGTCAACACTTTTGTTTTTCCTACAGGGTAAATAAATAATGTGGGCAGTCCAAACCATAATAACTTCCGAGACATAGGATACTGAGACGAATCAATTCGTCATATTCCGTGCGTCGACTTGCGCGCGTATCATTGATGTCAACAATGTAATAATTTGCACCACACCCCCTGGTACTTGAACGAAAAAGAATAGTATTCACCGTATTTATACGCGCACAATGTGTGGACCTATAGTGGGAGAAGGAATGGTTCATCTCAGTATTCTGTGTCTCGGATAAATTTCACGTAGGTCTCTCTAATTAAAAATTACGACTAAATTTGTCCAATTCATTGTCAGGGTCATTCCACAGTTGCCCGGATCATGTTTTGGTGTTTTCTGAAAATCAAAGAAAATCTGTTTATTTCGAATATCGTGGTAGCTGTTGTTACATGAACGTAGTGTTTTTTACAGAGAAAGTTACAGGTGAAGAGTGAACACAACTCTGTGTTTTCTCTGTCTGGTTTTGCCATTAGACTACTCTCTCCCCCAACAAAAGCCCAAACTTGTGATTCAGGTGGATGTGGGTTTTCGTTTAAAACTTCGTAAGACAACGAAACAAAACAATCTTCCCTATGTCCAAACTGAGAGATCAGTGGCATTGACGGAGTGGAGAAAACGTGGAATGAAAATCGGCTAGAGAGGTAAACTGACTGTCCGGCTCATCAGTTAGTCATACCATACATGTGTTGCTCTCACTCATTACCCAACTAACCACTGACCCGGCCAGCATCCCTAGGTCAATCTCACAAAATTAATTGTGTATAAAATTTCCACAGGCTTGGCAGGATTACATCAAACCGAAGTGGCGCTATGGTGTTTAACTCATCATAATGAGCCATTGGTTTTACGTGGTGAAACCTTACACACTCCTTTCTTTGGTGGGCAAATTGTGTCAGATGGAACTCTTGCAACACTTTGCAGATACATAATTGTTTGCCTTCGTGTAAGATGAAAACCAGTTTCTTTGGGCAAACAGCTAACTGTTGTCATTCTCTGAAAGTCTCACTGAATCTAGAACCTAAGTCGGCCACGAAATTCCTCGTGCGGACAGAATGATGATTGATGAATAGGCTGAAGACGAAGGGTTTGTTCACTACCAGAAGGACATTAGTTTAATAACTTACTGAGCTCAACTGTGATATTTCTATTCATTCTTGACAAGCAGACATTCATCGCCAGATCTTATAGACACCCCCCCCCCCCCAAAAAGTCGCATCACGGGAGAACAATGGGCTTGTGTAGACGCCAAATAAAGACATGACTGTGGCGACAGCACAGCACTGAAAAATAAGAGGCCCCAAAATATCCAAGCCTGAAAATAAAAGGGATCCATCTGCCATTCAAATTTATATGTCACATGGATTCTTATTACTCTCGGCTTAAGAAATACAAACAGGCCACTGTAAGAACCTCGTCCGTAATTCGTACAACTGAGCGCGATAGACAGACTCTACCAGACAACCTTGGGCAATCTGGCAGTCAGCAATGTCCAGACATCTGGAAATGATCTCAGGCAAACTTGTTGTCCTGAGGTCAGCTCTGACAACATCTCCAGTTATCTGGGTTCCTATCACTTAAGGCATCGCAGAACAAACCTCCCGCTCCCCATAAAATGATTTTAACCACATAGATATTGCTGTGGTTGGAAACAAATGGAAGGGGGGGGGTAGAGAAAAAGGGATATAGATAGATAGATAGATAGATAGATAGATAGATAGATAGATAGATAGATAGATAGATAGATAGATAGATAGATAGACTGATAGATGTGTAGATAGATAGACAGATAGACAGATAGTTAGATAGATAGCTAGATAGACAGACAGAGAGACAGATAGATAGACAGATAGATAGATCCCAGACAGATAGATAGATAGATAGATAGATAGATAGATAGATAGATAGATAGATAGATAGATAGATAGATAGATAGATAGATAGATAGATAGATAGATAGCGCGAGAGAGATCGAGAGTATGTGTGAGGGCGGATGGAGGGGGGAGGGGAGGGGAGTATCTGTGGAGGTGAATGGGTACTTTTGAAAATCCCGTTTGCCATTAATTCTGAACTCACTGACAAAAGAATGTTATAGAAATGAAATAATATACCAACCCACGAAAATCCTATGCATGCAAGGCCAGCAGAGAGCATGTCACCTAGGATAGCGGGGTAAGAGCTGCCCGAAGGAAAGTAGGCGTGGAAGTGAGGGCTTTGCCAATGGGTCATCTGTCAAAGTCGGAAAACAATCATTCTTAATGTCAGCCAGAACAGATTAGAACTCGTTGCATATTTCAAGCGAACACTAAGCACTCTAAACATACTTGAACTGCTTCCAAAATCTGGTTGTGATAAGGTGAATAATGAAGGAGCCCGTGCTGGACATTAGATGTAATTATTATTTCACTTCACTGTTTTCTGAACAGATTAAGAAAATGTGTACAAAACGAAGGTAATTAACAAAAATGATGTATAATTATCTCATCAGTCTATAACTGATTTTAAGTCGGTGAGGTATATTTATGTACATTTTATATTTATAAATGTTTTCAAATAGATTATCTAGCTTTTAAATGACCTTTCGGTGCTTTATATATACAATGTAATGGTAGGGAAAAAAACCCACCAAATTATCTCATGTGACCAGCATCTTAAACCTTGGAGACTAGAATTGATCTTTTCAGGTCCACTTCCCGTCAATTACTGTGGGTTCTGAAATGATGAATAAATGTCTGATATTGCTGGAAAAACGGAGGTATTTCTGGTCTTACCCCAGGCATGATCACTCTGTCAATGTCCTCTTTCACAGCTTCCCAGCTTTCTCCAGTCGCTGGGGCCTCATCAGGAATCATCTCCCTTAGATAGCCCGGGTTGACACTGGGGCATGGACGTCGCTGGCTGGAGGTCTCTAGGTAATCAGCAATGTAATCCGCCATCTCACGGCCACGAGCACGAAACTCCTCGGCGTCCATCTGTACAAAACAGAAAGTTCCTTAACTCCCTAGCCCCCATGTATCAGCAATGACACATAAACATTGGGCTTCTCCACATCACTGTTTGATAAAAAGAAATTAAACTACGACGGTCCTGGCATTGTTGCAGTACGAAGGTGTCCGCCATACTGGTTGACACACAGAGCCACGTTTCAGTTCATACCAAAACACACAGCGCGGGGAAAAAAGGCGGGAATGATGTAAGTTCCGACCTGCGGCTGTGCGGCAACGGGTAAAAATCGCTACCCTGTGCGAAAAAATTATTTTAGGCGTTTCAGCACGTCGTGTTCGTTTCCGTTTCCGTACACATGAGAACACAGCCTGACTTGTGTTATTTTCTGTCAGCCAGTGATGTGTCAAACACACCGGTACCGTGTCACTTCGCCATTGTCCACAATTACTGTGTAGTAAACCGACATCTGGCCTAAATAATGACGTGGTAAACTGCCTCTACAGCTTGGACCAGACATAGCTAGCACCGCTCGTAAGCTCCCGTTTTTCGGAATTTTGTTTGTTTTTATTATTCCTTGAAAACAAACAAAGGAAATCACTTAACTCACTCACCTCTTAGTAGGGCTACGATTAACCTCGGCAGGCACAGTGGCGATATCTAAATCTGATTGCAAGAGTCAAATAGTCAAAGTTTGTCGAGTATCGTCGACCACTGAAGGTATCTGTTTCTGAACAGAACGTGTGTGATTCGCTAGGTGCTTGGGTTTTGTTGGACTAAGCCAGGCGTGGGTGGCGCGTAATTAAAAGAAAGAGCAGAGAGAGAGAGAGAGAGAAAAAGAGAAAGATGCGGGTTAGAAGATGACAGTGCAGTAATGGAATGACTAGGCTGGTCTGCTGGTAATTTCACACAAAGGTCTTCAATTGGCTTTTTACTATTTGTTTGTTTTACATTCTACAGTCATGATTTTGAACTCCCGGTCTTTCGTTCTGAGTAGGGAAATTCAGAGCAAACATGAAAAAAGAAGAAAAAAAAATGAAACGAAAAAGAAACACTGTCTCAATATAGGGGGCTTTGCCTTTACCACACTGTAATTCTCTTTTAGATCCACGAAAACTACTTGTGTTATCAAGAAAAACAAATATGTTTGCCCGTAGGCTTCTCTGGTGTTTCAAGTAAATACATGTAAAAGTGGTACTACTATCAGCTTTACAGGCTACAAACAGTAGAGAATCGTTCAAGGACGAGGTCAAACGCAAGGTCAAGGACGAAGTATGGCACTATTCGAAAAAAACCATTCCTTCCTCTACTATACAATGTCCACAAATCGGGCGCGTATAAATCAGGTGAGTACTAGTCTTTTTGGTTCAATTTTGAAGGGGTGTGGTGTGCGTTGTTGTGTTGTTGGCATCCATGATACGCGCGCAAGTCGACGGGCGGAAATTGACGAGCTGATTGGTTTGGGTGTCCTATCTGAACAGTTTTGCATGCGTGTTTTGTGTAAAGTGAAAGAGGGCGTGGCTACTGTTGGGCACAACACCAGTGATGTTGTCGACAGGTACACTACGGAAAAACAACCAAAAGATGCAACAAACGTGCAGGTGCCAGGAATATTGGTGTAGCGTCCCACTAGTAGGACGATCGATATTTTCTCACCCCCCCGCTTGGCGAGTCTCACTCGGCGACCTTCCTCCCCCCTCTCGCCAGCAAGGCCGGTATTTCTCTTTGATGTGGCTTGTTTGTTTCACTGTAGAAAATCTAGAAGGTCTAAAAAAGCACTGCGGTATCCGAGATTACGCTAGGTCGACCTTGAGTGATGTAATTCTGTGACGTGTCTGTGTACGATTGGGTGGCTGGTATGTGTCCCGAACGATCTAGGTCTGTCTCGTGCTTATGGGGCGGTTAAGCCGCTTCCTGAACGTTCCTGGACAATATATATAAGGAGGGCCAGGCGAGTAGGAGGTGTGCAAATCGTGGGTGAAAATCGTAAGGTGCAAATCGTAGGTGTAAATCCAGTTGTAGTAGAAGTGTAAGTGCCTTCCCTGATAGGTGTAAGTAACTTGTGGATATCAGCTCTTGTTTACAGTTATTAAACGTTAGTATTAATGGTTCATCGGATCCTGTTATTTATTTCTACAACAGTTCGAGACAGTTTCGTTTTTAAGGGGCAGACGATCAGTTCATCTGACTCTCCCCATCATAACGTGCTGAAATTTGCATCAATTGTTACATATTGGGGGCTCGTCCGGGATCCGATCAGATTAGAACAGATTCAATTCAGATCATCGAAGTATTTCTAAAGTACATTAAATTGTGTAAAGATCATCGAGGATATCCACAACATGTCAGAGGCTATTGGAAGGCTTAGCCAGGAAGCAGACGCCTTGGAGCTCACTGGGAAGGAGAGACAGGATTACATCCGTGAAGGCCTAAAGGAGGAAAGAGAGAGGCAAGAGCGCATGGAGCAACTGAAGATGGAAAGAGAGGCTCAGGAGAAGGAGGCTCAACGACAGGCTCAGGAGAAGGAGGCGGAACGACAGGCTCAGCTGGAAAGAGAAAAGATGAAGCACCAGCTGGAGATGGAGAGGATCCGCCATCAGCGTGGAGGCGAGACGACGCAGGGGACCAGCGACCATGCCAGTTCCAAGAGACCCAAGCTACCTGCATTTCAGGATGGGAAGGACGACCTTGATAGCTGGCAACTTCGTTTTGAGAGGTTTGCCGAGACAGCGGACTGGCCCAGATCCACCTGGACGACATCACTGTCTGCCCTGCTGACTGGAAGAGCTCTGGAGTGCTTCTGCCGATTGCCGATTGATGAGGCCAAGGACTACGACAAAGTCAAGGAAGCTTTACAGAAGAGGTATAACCTGTCAGAGGACGGTTACAGACTCATGTTCAGACAAGGTAAGCCTGAAGATGGAGAAGATGTCGGGATGTTTCTTACTAGGATCAAGACTTACCCAGAGAGGTGGATAAAGCTATCAAAGACGGAGAAGACCTACGAAGGAGTGAGGGACCTGTTCGTAAGAGAGCAGTTTATGGATGTTTGCCCACCAGACCTTGCGACCCATGTGAGGGAGAGGAAGCCAAAGACGCTACAGGACGTCGCAGACTCAGCGGAGGCGTTCCTGGTAGCGAGGAACCGGACACTCAGAGGAAGCGCCAGACTGCAGAGCCGGCCAGTGCGATAGAGGCCCAACGGAGACAGAAGCCCACAGGTCTGCCATAGGTGCCAGAGGCCGGGACATAAGGCGACGGAGTGTCGTACCAAGATAAACGACAAAGGTGAGTTGAGATGTTACCTTTGTGGAAAGCCAGGCCATGTTCGGAGAATGTGTCCAGCCCAGAAGGATACGGGGCGAGGCAAGCCGAACAAGGCGGCGGCGGCCGTAGTTATAGCGGCGGACGAGTCGTCGAGACAGGATGCGACGACGGCTGACACCAGCATCAACGTTCAAGCGGTAATGAAGGACGGGAAGCTCCAGTTAGCGGTGCCTGTTACGTGCGGAGGATGCAGTGACGGAAGGACCGTGGAGAAGCTGAAGTTACCAGTGATGAAGGGCTTGATTGGAAATCGAGCAGTAGACGTCCTAAGAGATACCGGCTGTGAAGGTGTAGTGGTGCGGCGATCACTGGTGGACGACGGACAGCTCACCGGTGGGAAGAAACTTATCACGAGGATCGATAACTCCTTGTTAGCGGCCGAGGGAGCCATTATCGACGTGAGAACGCCTTACCTGACGGGCAGAGTGACGGTACTGTGTCTCCCGGAGACCATCTGCGACCTAGTAGTCGGGAACGTGGACGGAGCGAAGGACCCGTACGACCCTGATACTGAGGTGATGGTAGGAGCGGTGACCACGAGGGCCCAGGAGAAGAGGAAGGACCAGTCTACGTCGCTGAGGGTGCCGAGGGCAGAACGGCACGCGGGAGTGGATAGGAAGGAACTCATCCGACTCCAGGAAGAAGACGAAGACCTCAAGAAGTTGGGGCAGAAGAAAATTCCGACCAACAGAGGCAACAAGTCCGTACACTTCGAGAGACACGGAGGTGTACTGTACCGGATTTATAGGGACATAAGACAGGCTACGATTACAAGACAAGTGGTACTACCCGAGAAACTGAGGGAGTATGTACTGAGCGTTGCCCATGATTCTATCGTCGGAGGACATCTCGGCGTGAAGAAGACGAAGGACAGGGTGATGAGCAATTTTTATTGGCCTGGTATCGAAGGTGACGTCACGAGATACTGCCGCTCATGTGACATCTGCCAGAGGACAGTGAACAAGGGAGCGACTCCTAAGGTGCATTGGCAGAGTATGCCAGTGGTAGACATCCCATTTAGGAGAGTGGTCGTGGACCTAGTAGGACCTATTGACCCCCCAAGTGAAGGCGGACATCGGTATATCCTGGTATACGTAGACTACGCTACTCGTTACCCTGAAGCGACCCCCTTGAAGAAGATTGACGCGGAGACAGTAGCAGAAGCCTTAGTAAATATCTACAGCCGTTTGGGTGTGCCCGAGAAGATCTTATCTGATCAAGGGACTCAATTCATGTCGGACGTCATGAAAGAAACGAACAGATTACTGGGGATTCGACAGTCGACCACCACAGTCTACCACCCTATGTGCCACGGGCTGGTGGAGCGATTTAACGGCACACTGAAGAAGACCTTGAGGCGACTGTGCGCGGAGCAACCTAAGCAGTGGCACCGATACATTAACCCGCTGCTCTTCGCGTATCGTGAAGTTCCCCAAGAATCGACAAAGTTCGCCCCATTCGAGTTGCTGTATGGAAGAACGGTGAGGGGACCGATGCACATCTTGCGACAGTTATGGACTAAGGATGTGGAGGAGCCGGAGACAAAGACCAGTTACCAGTACGTCATGGAACTACGCGAGCGGCTGGAGGACACGTGGAAGTTAGCGACGGAAGAGCTCTCAAAGGCACAAGGTAGACAGAAAACCTACTACGACCGGAAGGCGCGAGAGAGGAAGTTCCGTCCTGGCGACGAAGTTTTAGTACTGCTGCCGACAAATGCCAACAAGCTCTTAGTCCAGTGGAAGGGACCATACAAGGTAGTCTCGGTTGTCGGTGTCAACGACTACAGAGTCAAGATGGGTATGAAAGAGAAGACATTGCACACTAACCTTCTCAAGAGGTATATCCCCAGGACTACACCAGCGACGACGCAAGCAGCGGCGGCGGCAATGGGACCGGCATCTGTCGTGACCGAGATGTGTGGGATGAACGACGGCAGGAGCGACACCACACCTGGAGATGTCGACGCTATGATGGACGACGACGGTGATGGTGCTGGGACTGTGCTGGCAGAGAACGACGTGATGGACGAGAGTCAACCTGTGGAGTCGGCTGGCATGACAGTCATCGAGGACTGCGACCTGGAAGGCGACAACGGTGGAATGACGGAGGACCTTGCCGACCTAGGGAGCTGGGACCAGAAGGAAGGCTACGAAGATGTCCAATACGGAACGCAGCTGATGCCGGAACAACGTCAACAACTCGGCGACGTGGTGAAGGAGTATCAACGCATCTTCACCAATCTCCCCGGATGCTGCCAGTTAGGCGAACATCGCATCGACCTGACGTCAGAGGTACCTGTTCGGCAACGACCATACCCGGTGCCCTATGCTATGCGCGACTCCTTGAAGGAGGAGCTCAGCACCATGGAAAGGTTGGGCATCATACGCAGGAGCTCATCAGCGTATGCTTCACCGGTTGTTGTGGTCAAGAAGAAGGATGGATCCAACCGAGTCTGCATCGACTACAGGAGGCTGAACAAGATCACTGTGTTCGACCCTCATCCGACAGCAGCCCCATCGGAAGTGTTCCAGAGTCTGTCGAGAGGAAGAATATTCTCTCGGATCGACTTGAGCAAGGGATACTGGCAAGTGCGAGTCCGGGAACAAGACATTCCCAAGACAGCGTTCGTCACCATGGGCGAACACTATGAATTCACCCGGATGCCCTTCGGGATGATGAACTCAGGAGCTACACTGAACAGGATCGTGAAGCCATTGGTCCAGGGACTGAACAATGTGACAGCGTATGTGGACGACCTGCTGATCCACACAGAGACATTCGACGAGCATGTGAAGGCTCTCAAGGAATTGCTGCAGAGGATGGACCAAGCTGGATTAACTGCAAGACCATCCAAGTGCCTGATTGGAACGTCTGAAGTGGACTTTGTTGGACACTCAGTGGGAAAGGGTATGATTGGCTTGTTAGAAGAAAATGTGTGTGAGGTGCGGGATGCACCCAGACCCACCACTAAAAAGGAAGTGAAAGCATTTTTAGGACTGGTGGGATATTACCAAGAATTTGTACCTAACTTTGCAGCGATTGCAGCACCACTGTCTGATTTGCTTAGAAAGGGTCAGCCCAATGTAGTTCAGTGGGAAGAAGTGCAGGAGAAAGCGTACACTTCTCTGAAGAATGCCATTGTTTCCAAACCCGTGTTATGTTTGCCAGATTTTTCAAAAGAATTTGTCTTAGCAACTGATGCATCAGACCGCGGGTTGGGTGCTGCTCTTATGCAGGAATATGAGGGAAAGTTATATCCTGTGGCATATGCCAGTCGTAAGCTATTGCCTCGTGAGACGAAATATTCAGTCTCAGAGCGAGAATGCCTAGCCATCGTTTGGGCGGTAAAGAAGTTTACTTTGTATTTGTATGGTAAGGAGTTTGTGCTCCAGACTGACCATAGGTCATTAGGGTATTTGAATTCTGCCAGATTTGACAGCCCAAAGCTATTACGATGGAGTCTATTTTTACAGTCATATAGATTCAGGATTAGGTATGTCAAGGGCAAGGAAAATGTCGGCGCCGACTTCCTGAGTAGAGTGTTTTGAATAGTACAAGTTCAGTGAGATGTATTGTAACCCAGAGTTTGGCCTGTTAAATACGTTTCTGGGATGACTGTATTGTACTGTAATGGTATATTTGAATGGGTATTGAATTATTGGCCGGCAGAGAGCCACTATGTCCTAGTCATGTTTGATCTTGTATCATATTTACATTATTTGTTACCAATGGGACTTAATGTAATTTTGAAGACTGTAACCCAAATGGGAACTGCGAGCAAGCAGTGATTTTGTATGTTGCATTGATGTAATTTACGAGTGGCCTAAGCTTAGGTAGTATTGGTATTGCTTCGTTTGATCTGATATGATGAAGTTAGACCCTGATCAGTGGTCGATATGTGTTGGTATTTTTGCCATTGTATCTATGAGTTTATGCATTTATGCATTTGGTATCTAAGACAACCATCGTTGTGTACAGCGTTTATGTGCTATGGTTCGTGCACGAAGCATTGTATATTGGATGGCCATCGTTCACCATTGTATGATTTTTAATAGTACCATTGACCATCGTTTCACCACAGTGGTGGTAGTGTATTATGTATAACAAGCCTGATTACCCGTTCTACGAACGGAATAGGAAAGACAGAAAAGGCAGTGTGACAGTGACAGATGATGACAATGGGTTAACTATTGTGACATACTTTCACTGTAGAACTTCTGGATAGACGACGTTGTTAATCCAGACCCTTTCCTTTTCCTAGGCATATTAAAAACTTAGATCTAGTCTAGACTAATTAGAACAAAGCTGAAACCTAACCAAAGCCAAAAAGGTTTGCTGTTGAGCAACGAAATGAAAGTCCTGCTGTTGGGCGCTGCTTTAAACAGTTAAAATGTGTGATGGCCACCCACGTACAACAATCGTTGCCGCTTGAAACGTTGGCCCTGTACTGTGGCGTCAATCTCTTACTTACTTACTTATGGAATATACTTATGGATTAATGGGTCTAGGGTTGCGTTAGCTAATAGTCGACCTAATCCAGAATCTTTCCTTTCCTAGATCTAGTCTAGAATGTAGGCATAGGCTATTGAAAACACATTCTAAAACACAGATATATAGACCTAGTCTTGATGTAAACTAATCAGAACAAAGTTGAAACTTAACCACAGTTGTGCACTGTTTTAAAATGTGTGACGGCGGAAGTTGGCGGTAATCGTTGGCGTAAAACATCATGAGTTAAATAGGTCTGATTACTTCAGTCGATGAAATATTATGAGAAAATGCATTCTTGAAGGTACAGTGCACGCAAATCATTAGATTTGCGTCCTCATGATAAGACATGTAGATCTGCGTCCTCATGATAAGACATGTAATTTGGGGGTCTATTCCGAGGCCGTTTAGCACAATCGGCTATATTGCGAGGCGATTCAACAAAATCGGCGACTGTAATCGCTCGAGCAATTTGCGCACAGAATACTATAATCGATGACAAAAAATTGCCGCAAATTTGCCGAAAATTTGATGTGTCACAACACAAAAACGGAAACAAACGTTCTGTTATTTCTCAAATATATTTAAATTTTATGTGCCGGCGACACGACCACAGACTATACTAAGCACTGTGTAAAATTTGAAGGCCATAGAATCAACATTAACGGAGGAGTAGCGACAGAGGCGGGCGCAATGTCGTAAAGTTTCTCTTTTATTAGTATAGATAGTAGGTCTACTGTTGACCAGGTGTTGTAATGGTATTGCAATGATATTGTAATGAGATTCTATTAGTGTTATAAGGATACTATGGTTATTGCATTGTACTTAGGATATTGGGAAGGCACCTAGTACATTATTAGCAATGGCTATTGTAAGATTGGAGATGATAAGTATTCTATGATAGTGTAGACGCTTTATGATGTAGATAGTTGAAGAATGTTCAACTTAAATTGGGGAGTTGTGTAGCGTCCCACTAGTAGGACGATCGATATTTTCTCACCCCCCCCCCCCCCGCTTGGCGAGTCTCACTCGGCGACCTTCCTCCCCCCTCTCGCCAGCAAGGCCGGTATTTCTCTTTCATGTGGCTTGTTTGTTTCACTGTAGAAAATCTAGAAGGTCTAAGAAAGTACTGCGGTATCCGAGATTACGCTAGGTCGACCTTGAGTGATGTAATTCTGTGACGTGTCTGTGTACGATTGGGTGGCTGGTATGTGTCCCGAACGATCTAGGTCTGTCTCGTGCTTATGGGGCGGTTAAGCCGCTTCCTGACCGTTCCTGGACAATATATATAAGGAGGGCCAGGCGAGTAGGAGGTGTGCAAATCGTGGGTGAAAATCGTAAGGTGCAAATTGTAGGTGTAAATCCAGTTGTAGTAGAAGTGTAAGTGCCTTCCCTGATAGGTGTAAGTAACTTGTGGATATCAGCTCTTGTTTACAGTTATTAAACGTTAGTATTAATTGTTCATCGGATCCTGTTATTTATTTCTACAACAGTTCGAGACAGTTTCGTTTTTAAGGGGCAGACGATCAGTTCATCTGACTCTAACCATCATAACGTGCTGAATTTTGCTTCAACTGTTACAATTGGCTACGTAAGAATCAAATTAAGACGAAAAATGATCCCTACATGCCGTAATCAATGTTCACAACTTCATAAGTCTCTGCTTGTCCCTGATCTTTTCGGGGGAGATAATAAGGCTATTTTGGAGTCAAATCTCTGCCCAGCGAGCATAGATCTATAGGTAGAATGCGCATGTCCTCCATATTTAGTGTCCGGACCAACGCATCACCATGGCGATTGTCGCGATGTGGGTTAGATGGGGATACTTCGACTGACACTCTTTCGAAGTCCGCTCCCACAATCGACGAACACACAAAAAAAATACTTGCACTCTAAAAACTAAATAAATCAGTTGCTTTGATTTTTAGCAGAACTGTAGGGCAGTTTAATTACAGGAATTAATGTAACAATATAATTATAAATATAAATATCAATTCAAAGGCAACTGAATCTAACTAATGAAACTACAGCTTTCTATAAAGACTAACGTATTCACTCTAACTACTTGCAGGTCATATGAGTTATATGCCAAATAGAATCCGCGCACGTGGCGACGGATATAACAGTTTAAATTCTATTAATTCAATGAGACATGTTATGATATGGACATTTCCTCTAGACACGCCATGGAGAATGCTTGTACAACCATGCGTTGTCTGGCGGTAGCTCTGAAACTGTCTTCAAAAGTAAGTAGAACGGTTCACTTTCATCATTACAAATTAGTATGGACTCTCACCATGCGGCCCTCACTGGGAGTGAGAGCGCTGGATGTAAACGCTGTGGGTTCATATCAAACCAAGTAGCTTAGGCTCTGGAGCTTTAAAATCATGCTCCTCACAATATGGACTGCTCAACTGCGTCTTAAATGTCTCTCATCTGGCTGAGGACTATCGCCGTCCACCTCGTAAATGGATTGTCTACATGTGGCCTCTATCTAAGCTCTGCACGGGTTTAAATACTAAAGCTATGTCTCGACCTTCCGTCCAGATTCATACATTTGATTGGTGCAACCACCTCTAGCTCAGCTGCCGAACCGAGTTATTTTAAGTAACAGCCCTACGCAACGACCTTGGGTCGACATCAAAGGTCGAATCACTCAAGACAATAAAATGTAATTTTATAGCAATAAATTCTTAACATGTTCAAAACCCCGAGCTTTTACTCTGGATCACGGATTTTCTGTACGTCAACAGACGTCTCAATAACATTTAATTCCTACTCACCCCTTCCCTCTCTACTAAACCTAGTTCAAAACACGAGATATAAAAAGTGCTCAGTCATGCACACCTACGCTGTCCGTCTATCCTTCCCCACACCTTCTGTCTATCTATTAGGAAAAAAAACTGTTCAAAACAAATTGTTTACGAGACCAAGTTATGCTGGCTCGCACAATAATTACGTTTGTAAAAATTACTCACTGCTCTCTCACAAAAATTTACTCAGTGGAAACATTTATGAATCAAATCTGTTCTTGACAGCGATGGTCGCATCAATTTTGATTCGTTGGCTGATTTTCATTGCGAGCCACGAACCAACCGGCGGCGAGATAAAAGTAGGTCACTATAGTAAACAAGGGCACGTGTGTACATGTTCAATGGGAGACGTTTCGTCAATTCTTTCACTTCCTTTCCCTTGTTTACACGGATGGTGGGGAACCTGACCAGCTTGGATCCATCCTTTCCACCTCTGTCATAACAATCAACTACAATGTAACTAGCAGGCATTTTAACCGCTTAGACATATATCGAAGTTTCAAATAATCAGCTGATCCACCGGCCATCTTTAATGTAGGAAGATCAAAACAAAAACTCTCTGTGACGTCATGCACATTCTACCTATGTCAAGCCGACGTAGATTTGTCCTGGATTCCCATAAGATTGATAGGATTACCGTAGGGGCCAATTCCCTACATCAAACAAACATCGACTCTATATGATAACTGGCGGGTGTACATAGGAACGACGTCATTCCTATGTCACAAACTTGACGTTAAACCTGTGCTTCAGATTTCATTAGGGTTGCTTGCTGGATGCCATCTTTATCTTCGCTTGGCCACTAGAATAAGCGGAACATTTGGCACAGATCTTGTCCTATACGCGGTTTGTTTTTTTAACGGTTCTGGAGATCAGTGAAGTCATAGCAACATTAAGTTTGATAGCAATAGTCCTGCCCTGACTCTCACAATAGCATCGAGAAGATTCATCCGCATTCTGTTTCATGCCTTTGTTTTAAAGCAGGGTGCAAGAGAAAAAAAAATCTCCCAACTACAGCCCTGTTGACTTGGGTGTTGAGTGTCTGTACAGTCCTAAAGTGGTGGCAGTCTTTCAAAAAACAACAGCAGTTGAAAAATATAAACCACAGATTCTAGTGTGAACTGGACACTGACCGCCTTGCCAGTTGGCACCTTTTTGCCTGAACTCTGGTGGCAGAGATGTTGGAACATCTAAATGACAAAAAAATAAAAATGGTTTCGTAAAAAAAAAGGGGGGGGGGGGAGGGGGGAGGGGGGAGGGCTATGCGCTTATCTGGCCAAACATCAGTCACAAAGATTATGAAAAGAAGACGGTGGGCCTATGTAAGACATTTAGACGTGAAGACAACAGGATGATGAAGCAGGCACTCACAGAGGAAGACATTGGCAAATGGAAAAAGGGGCCCGCTCGAAAGAAACATTGAAAAGAATGCTATCGATAGAGGCAAGGTCTATTGGACTGGAATCCATGGAAATGATACATAAGGCAGCACAGACTAGAGCCGAATGGGAGAGTGTGCTTGGGGCTCTGTGTAACGTCTGACGGCACTGGAAGGATTCGAGATTTAAGATGTGCTTAACACAAATATGATTTCAAGGAACTTTGCTTCTTGTACTTAGGAGTAACCCAGAAACTATGTACACTTGGTGTATAATAACGCATTTGTCTGATCGATCCCGACTGGAAGATTTGTGTTGAGTAATATTGCAATATCTTCTGGCTTATCACCAGAATTGCTACAGAACCTCTTTGACTGAGATTAATGTTCAACACAAATCGCGACGTTAGTTGTTGTTTGTTAGACTCCGCATTTTGCAAAACTGAGAAATTCTACGTTAAACTTTTGCGGTTTTTTAGTATTATGATAAAGAGTTAGAATAAATCAGAACTGTGAAACAGCTTGATAAGTGCCACAACGCATTTTAAACAAGTGTCAAAGTGTGCATTTGTTATGTCTCTTCTACATACTAAAAGATCTCCAGTTTTTTTTCAGAAAATGGAGATAGGACAAACAAGAACTTAGGTCGCGAAATGCTGAACGCCAGACAAAGACGCGAACGCTAAATGACGTTTAGACACACCTGTCTGACTGGTGGCCAGCGATAATGACGTGTGAGGCTCTTACCAGTCACTTGACATCAAAATTAATATCAAGATCGCTGAATTACGGCAGCTGTAGACTGCCATCGAAACGAAACAAAATGTCAGTATAGCCTTAACTCGGTAAAAGGGGAAAAAAGCGATCGGGAAAAGGTAATGTATTCAATGTTAAAGATCACACACAATTAAAAAAAAACAAAAAACCTTAGAAATGACCTTGATGGTGATATGAAAGAGCAAGACACTAAAGGAAACAATGAGCACACGTTCAGAAACTTTCGATCATGAAAATAGATATAAATAAGACATGCAGTTTGAGCGCAAACAGGTCCCGCATCCCGACCGAGAGATCAGCCCTCCAGGTACCCAGCAGATAGGAGGAGCCAGATAATTAACATAATTCATATGAGCCATAATATTAATCTAATGCTTTATCTCTTTATTGTTACCGTAATTGTATCGAAGACAATTGAATAAATGATAATTATCTTAATGGCTTTATTCATGAATAATCTAGGCTGTGGTTTTATAGAATCGTGGATAATGACACTGCAAACCCTTTGTGATGATATGAAAGGAACGGTCCGTTATGGATTTTCCTGCACAACTTTATATTAATGCCATACAGATGTATGAAAAGGGCATGAGGAATTTTTTGGTGAAGTGTTAACTTGTAGAGCTCATCATTGTCAGCTGTCCAATGTATGGTTGGCTGTTTCAGGCTTATATTTCACTTTCTGCCACGGGCAATCCTAAATCTCCTAGTACTAACCAGTTTCACATTTAATTCCTGAATACTGCACCAACCTAAAGACTACATGTGAACGGGTGTATTGCACTTGCGAACCTACAATCTGCAAACACCACCGCAACATTACACTTGCGAACCTAAAAACTTCAAAGGGTACCCAACATTACACTTGCGAGCCTTTCCGATATCGGGGCAAATATCGGATTTTGCTCGAATATGGGGGCACTGTTCGATTACGAATATCCCCCCCCCCCCCCCCCGCGGCAAAAAAGACACAATTCGTGTATCGTTACACACGTGAATACATTGTGCAAGATAATTTGGTCATTCTGATTTTCATACGTACAACTGGTGCTGGTGCTAACTGAAAATCCGAGGCTAAATAAACCACTATACCCCCTCATACTCACAACTACGTTACATTGCGACTGTGAGGACTGCAACTCAACAACACGATGAATATACAGATAGTTGAAACAAGTAAAGGCAAGCCAGCTATTCAACTGGAAGGACACCTGTACAGACAAATGAAGGAGAACAAAACTTCAAGAACTTAGCGCTGCACTAGAAAAAATTGCAATGCGAGAGTGACAACAGAACTGGAACAACCAATATCCTTCATGGGATGACTGTTCATGACCACGACGTAGATCTCGCTTCTTCCCAAGCAAAGCAATTCAGACACGTTTGCAAGAGAAAAGCAGAAGATGATTTGACAGAGAGGCCCCAAAAAATTTCATCAGAGAGGTTCAGCATACACCAACAGACTGCTTGACACAGATGGACATGAGCAACACCCGCATGGCCATGTGGAGACAGAGGAGAAAAAGCCAACCAAAGCTACCTGTGACACGACTGGAGGCTCTGGAAGCGCTGTCGTCAATGTCTACCAAGCAGGACACATGTGTAAAGACTGACCTACATAATCAGATAGCTTGCATCTACAGTCCACGGGCATTGGAAGTACCGAAGGGCATCCAGGACATCTTCGGCGATGGGACATTCAAGAGCAGTCCCAAACACTTCTTTCAGATCTACACAATCATTACCTACGTACATGGACACTACATGCCCGTAGCTTTTTTCCTTCTTCCGGGGAGGTCTACTGAGATCTTTTGCACCATGTTCAATCTTCTCAACACCATCTACCAAGAAGTCAATGGAGAGAACCTTGATAGCAAAACCCTGCATCTTGACTCTGAGAAAGCGACCCACAAGGCAGCAACGGAGACGTTTCCAGGAATGACGGTGAAAGGCTGCCTATTCCACCATAAACAGAACTGATGGCGGAAGATCCAGGAGTTGGGACTGTCTGGTGAATACAAATCTCAAGATTCAGAAATAAGCCAGTTCCTGAAGCTCACTTTTGGACTGCCCTTTTTTGATTATTTGGACGTTTATGAAAGCTTCGCATTTGACATCTTGCTCCAGGCCCCTATTGACGAAAGGATAGACTAGTATCTGACATACCTGACGGAGACCTACATCTGCAGCAATTCTACATTCCCACCAACTTTGTGGGCCAGCACTGATGTCACCAGTAAGAGTACAAGAAATGGGTGTGAAGCATTCCACCGAAAGCTGAATGGCCCTTTTTACACCAGTCATCCGCCTGTTTTTGAGCTGTTCGACCGCCTACAAGAAGTGCTATTTGAAAACCATTTCAAGATACTCGAGGGATGCCCAATTCCACTGCGCGAAAGAAAGAAGCAGGTATGGCTTGCAGCAGCAATTAGCCAATACAAGGACGGAGCCCTTGAAAAAGACAAGTTCCTGAAGAAAGTATGCTTTGCGTCATTGCCGAACATTGGCTTGTAAATAGCTCCGGAACAAGAAGAGTCTACCATGTAAATAGTGTACATAGTTTTATCCAGTACTGTGAACAATAAAATTAAACACAAACATTCCTAATGCGGCCTCATACCTGTATCAGACAGTCCCAAGCCTGTAAACACAGAGGGGGAATGCAATACGATTGAAGAAGTGGAGAGCCATCATCATCAACCATGGTACGTTCGGTTTTCATTATCTTATGCATTATGAGTACGAGTACAACTCGATTACAAATCGTTAGGTTCGCATATGCAATGCTTTAATTTTTGTTGAACCACCATAGGTTCGCAAGTGTAATGTTTAAATTTGCTCTAAATTGAATAGGTTCGCAACTGTGATGTTTTGAAAAATAAGGTTCGCAAGTGTAATGCTCCCATGTCAACAGTATAAGGCATGAAGATCAGTACTAAGAAGACAGAGATAGTGAAAGTTTGCAGGAGACTAGGCAACCTCGACAAGGCATAGATGGTGCAAAACTGAAACACCTCGGAAGTATCCTCGCTGAAGATCGAAAGCTGAACAGAGTAATCAAGACTAGAGTGCAACAGGCCAATGGTATCAGCTACCAGCTCCCCCCCCCCCCCCCTCTTGAAACACTGACACATTCCAATGGAAACAGAGGCTAAGATGATAAATTCCGTTTTCATTCCTACACTCACCTACCCATGCCAAACCTGGATCCTGACCTCTCGAGAGCCAGATCACACAACCTGTGACATGCGCTGCTTACGAAGAGCCGTCAACAAAACCTGAAGCGACAAGATCAGAAATACAAAGGTCAAAGAAAAAAATGTTGGGAACGTCACCAGTCCACTGGTACGGCGAGCAGCAGAGGATAAAATTTGCCTGTCAGAAGCAGGCCCGAAACCGAAATGTATTTTGGCCGAAATGAAGTTTTCTCGCACTACTAAAGAAAATACTAGTACACCCATTACTACGAAAGCGATTACTGGTGCTAAACAATAACAACAACAACAACAAAGTATTTCAATCTGGTTCGCCACACAATCAAAACTTGCACTCTCACTTTGATCCCCTCCCAAGTTTAAACAAAAGAAAAAAATATTCTACAAATGAAAAGCTCAGTTTCATAAGGTTTAGTGTGAAATACGAGTCCTTGCAAAATTTTCAAACAAATCTAAAAGATAGTTTCAAGGAAATCTTTGTTCATCCCGCTCATTCTAAGAAAAAATAACACATACACACACACATACATGTAAATGTCTCGCCCTGCACACACGCGCATCTCAGGATAGTGAATCAGAATGGGTTCCAGATCATAAAATAGTGGTCTGTTTGTTTTGACCTTCACCACAGACTAATAAAATACCCAGACTGGATGATCCCATTGTGTGACGTCACAAAACAGCGAAAGGTCATGAACCGTCCGCCATATTAGGTTTACGGTAGCGACCGACGCTTCAGCATAGCTACAATTTTGAATGATACCATTTTGAGACGCCTACTGAACGCGGAAGTTTGGATCCACATCAAGAAATTAATACATGTACAACCAATCTTGACAAATAAAAAGAAATTTCTATTGCAGATAGAACTAGAGTCGGAATTTCCCGAGCTGCGCCATGTTGGTTATACAGTCGTCGCTCGGGAAATTCCGTAAAAAACGACACAGCCCGAAGCTCGTGTTTCCAGTCTGGTTAATTTATTAGTCTGTGGCCTTCACAGCAGGTTGCTAAAAAAACAACAAAGAGGAAGGAATGGGAGAAGATGAGAAGGGGACGATAGAGAGAGAGGGGTGCTGGAGAGGGGAGAGAATGAGAATGGGTATATGGAGGAGGGGATGGCTAAGGGAAAAGGTGGGGGAGGAGAAAGGGAAGGTCGTAGAAAAAAAAGAGTCACGGGGAACAGGGAGAAGGAAAGGAGGGAGAATTGGGAACAGGAATATCCACAGCAACTCTGGGTCCCTTTAACCAGTCAGCATCCCTGTGTCTCTCTGCTAATGTATTTACCCAGTCAGCATCCCTGTGTCTCTCTGCTAATGTATCTACCCAGTCAGCATCCCTGTGTCTCTCTGCTAATGTATTTAACCAGTCAGCATCCCTGTGTCTCTCTGCTAATGTATCTACTCAGTCAGCATCCCTGTGTCTCTCTGCTAATGTATCTACCCAGTCAGCATCCCTGTGTCTCTCTGCTAATGTATCTACCCAGTCAGCATCCCTGTGTCCCTTTGCTAATGTATTTACCCAGTCAGCATCCCTGTGTCTCTCTGCTAATGTATTTAACCAGTCAGCATCCCTGTGTCTCTCTGCTAATGTATTTAACCAGTCAGCATCCATGTGTCTCTCTGCTAATGTATTTACCCAGTCAGCATCCCTGTGTCTCTCTGCTAATGTATTTAACCAGTCAGCATCCCTGTGTCTCTCTGCTAATGTATTTAACCAGTCAGCATCCCTGTGTCCCTTTGCTAATGTATTTACCCAGTCAGCATCCCTGTGTCTCTCTGCTAATGTATTTAACCAGTCAGCATCCCTGTGTCTCTCTGCTAATGTATTTAACCAGTCAGCATCCATGTGTCTCTCTGCTAATGTATTTACCCAGTCAGCATCCCTGTGTCTCTCTGCTAATGTATTTAACCAGTCAGCATCCCTGTGTCTCTCTGCTAATGTATTTAACCAGTCAGCATCCCTGTGTCTCTCTGCTAATGTATTTAACCAGTCAGCATCCCTGTGTCTCTCTGCTAATGTATTTAACCAGTCAGCATCCCTGTGTCTCTCTGCTAATGTATTTAACAAGTCAGCATCCATGTGTCTCTCTGCTAATGTATTTACCCAGTCAGCATCCCTGTGTCTCTCTGCTAATGTATTTAACCAGTCAGCATCCCTGTGTCTCTCTGCTAATGTATTTAACCAGTCAGCATCCCTGTGTCTCTCTGCTAATGTATTTAACCAGTCAGCATCCATGTGTCTCTCTGCTAATGTATCTACTCAGTCAGCATCCCTGTGTCTCTCTGCTAATGTATCTACTCAGTCAGCATCCCTGTGTCTCTCTGCTAATGTATCTACTCAGTCAGCGTCCCTGTGTCTCTCGGCTAATGTATTTACCCAGTCAGCATCCATGTGTCTCTCTGCTAATGTATCTACTCAGTCAGCATCCCTGTGTCTCTCTGCTAATGTATTTACCCAGTCAGCATCCCTGTGTCTCTCTGCTAATGTATTTAACCAGTCAGCATCCCTGTGTCTCTCTGCTAATGTATTTAACCAGTCAGCATCCCTGTGTCTCTCTGCTAATGTATTTAACCAGTCAGCATCCCTGTGTCTCTCTGCTAATGTATTTAACCAGTCAGCATCCCTGTGTCTCTCTGCTAATGTATTTAACCAGTCAGCATCCCTGTGTCTCTCTGCTAATGTATTTAACCAGTCAGCATCCCTGTGTCTCTCTGCTAATGTATTTAACCAGTCAGCATCCCTGTGTCTCTCTGCTAATGTATTTAACCAGTCAGCATCCCTGTGTCTCTCTGCTAATGTATCTACTCAGTCAGCATCCCTGTGTCTCTCTGCTAATGTATCTACTCAGTCAGCATCCATGTGTCTCTCTGCTAATGTATCTACTCAGTCAGCATCCCTGTGTCTCTCTGCTAATGTATCTACTCAGCCAGCGTCCCTGTGTCCCTCTGCTAATGTATTTACCCAGTCAGCGTCCCTGTGTCCCTCTGCTAATGTATCTACTCAGTCAGCGTCCCTGTGTCCCTCTGCTAATGTATCTACTCAGTCAGCGTCCCTGTGTCCCTCTGCTAATGTATCTACCCAGTCAGCATCCCTGTGTCCCTCTGCTAATGTATCTACTCAGTCAGCGTCCCTGTGTCCCTCTGCTAATGTATCTACTCAGTCAGCATCCCTGTGTCCCTCTGCTAATGTATCTACTCAGTCAGCGTCCCTGTGTCCCTCTGCTAATGTATCTACCCAGTCAGCATCCCTGTGTCCCTCTGCTAATGTATCTACTCAGTCAGCGTCCCTGGGTCTCTCTGCTGATGTATCTACCCAGTCAGCATCCCCGTGTCTCTCTGCTAATGTATCTACCCAGTCAGCATCCCTGTGTCCCTCTGCTAATGTATCTACCCAGTCAGCGTCCCTGTGTCCCTCTACAGTAACTAGTGTATATACTACCCGGTCAGCATCCCAACATCCCTCTGCTAGTGTATATAACCAGTCAGCGTCGATGTGTCCCTCAACAAGTGTGTATAACTAGTCAGCATCCCTGGGTCCCTCTACTAGTACTTGTGTATATATATACTACCCAGTCAGCATCCCAACATCCCTCTGCTAGTGTATATACCCAGTCAGCATTTCACAAGGGAAAGCTGATGTGACAAAAAATCAGAGACATGAAGAAAAAATACAGAGCAATAGAATGTGCATGATAGTGTGGGTGAAAGACAAGGAATGATGAGTCAAAGACATTAGTACATGTAGAACAAACATTATTGTTTATATCTGTCCACACTGCTGGACCAGGATTATTATTATTATTATTCTAAATTTTTACTTTTATTTATAATCCATCCCCTTTTGTTCTTTCACTGTGTGTATGTGCATAATGCAGGCCCCAGAGACCGAACCTGCGTGTTTTTAAATTAGTTGTGTTTTCAGGTCTCCCCAAATACATATTTTTTTCGCTTTTAACCAACTATCGTCTTACACCTGGCCATTCTGCGACTCACTGCAACATGGTATTCAGTTTGTTTTGCCACACTGTGAAAGTGGCCATTGGCGCTCTACGATTGGCTTGACTTTGCGGGCCATGAACGCAAGAGGGAGTACAGTTTGGTGTATAGAATTGAATGAAAATCTAGAACATGATGTGGGAAGTGAACCAATTTGAGTCAGCATGATTTGCGTCAATATCTTTTGGATAACTGGTGTCACTTCCAATGGATTTGCATGCCATTCGGAAAAGTTGTTCCTCGCAACACACAAAGAAATGATATAGGTTTTGTTTTCTTTTGTGGTTCTTTGAAAAACCGATTTTGACGTACTCTATTTTGCATTATGGCCCGACTCTACGATGTTCAAGAGTCTATCCTGCCAAAGATATTGAAAAATTCTTCATTGGATCTCTTTTCACTAGGATCACACATCTGTACGCAAAATTGCAAAAAAAAAAAAAGACATTTTTTTAAAGTTTCAAGAATTTTATTTGTTAAATTTCCATCTTTTCTCCTTTTTTTTCTACTGTTTTCCCAAAATGTGAATTCTGTGCCGTATTATTTTAAATAACGTGTTTAGCATTGGATTTACAGGCCAGTTGGACCAAAGGGAGGGTGGCGGCGCAGGGAGGAGGGGGAGGGGGGGGGGAGTGGTTCTTATAACTATACAAAAAAAGATGATTTCAAGTGCTTTAGTTGTTGTTGTTTCTTTTTTTGTAAATATTTGTTTTTACCGCAATGGTTTGAAAATGTAAATTTTGACAAAATTCACAATTTTGCATTGTGATCACACATAAACATTCATAAATCTAATTTGGACAAAGCTTCAGAAAAACAAAACAATAACAAAAAAAAAAAAAACGATCGGTTACTTAATTTTTTTTAAAGAGGTGCATACAAAAGGAAATCAAATATGGCCATCATTACCATAACAATGAAGACATTTTGATAGCATTCTCTCTCATAGTTTGTCAGCTTTCATAATTTCATGTAATTTTATCTGTTATATTCAGTTCATCCCAGATGCCTTCTTGCATTAATGTCCTTTGACAATATCTCAGCTGGAACCACTCCTTTTTAGCAGCAGGTTAAGTTGTTGTATATTTTGGATATCTAAATAATTATCAGCCAAACTGGTTCATTGCTATTGCTTATGTGGCAATGTGTGACTGCAGCCTGGAATCATTATTTTCATCAAGAGCTTGACACCTCCCCTGCCTTAATTTCTTCTAGTCGTTTTGGTGAAGGAGTGTGCTAAGGATTGTATTAAGGATGATGGCTGTTTTGACGCCTTTGTTCTCGGAGGATCTCTGTCCCTCGTACCTATCTTTTTTTTGTTCTTGTTTTTGTTGTTGCATTTTATATTTTGTATACTTGTTTGGGGGGTGGGGGTAGGGGGGGGGGGTGCTGGGGATTAGTTGTTTTTTTAATGTTGCCCGGGCAGCGGCCTTGTTAGGCCTGCTCTTCTCGACTTCCAACTACCAAGGTATCTTTGACGTACGCAATCCGCACCTGGGCCGTTCGAGTTGTTTGTTCTTATCCGAGGAGCCTAGTTGCTCGATCCTACCTTCCATAGGATCAGGGACAGGAAATTTCCCCCAAATTTCCAACATGCCTGTACCGACCTGGGGATCGAACCCGGTACCTTCGGCATGAGATTTGAGCACCTTGCCTCTAGACCAGCGTGTCCCCTTTAAGGATGATGAGGGAGGAGAGGGAGCTAATAATACAAGCTTTCTAATCAAATGTTGGTGCTATCTACGGTAGTCAGCTGTTCGGGATTGATTGATTGATTGATTGATTGATTGATTGATTGATTGATTGATTGATTGATAGGAATCAGACTCCTGGCACATCGGGTATCCAAATAAGTGCTTCTCTCCCCGTTCCAATATCCACATGAGGATTATTCTACTAATTGGCCCAGTGGCCAGTTGGCTCTCTATTTGTCAGGTTCTTCCGGCTTTGTCGCACATTCTTCCATCGCCCCAGTGGTATCCCCCCCCCCCTCCATTATTCTGGTTATGGGGGGGGGGGGGTACTTCAGTGTCTTCATCTGCTCACAGTCATTGGGGTGATCATCTACAGGAGTTCATTCCTTTTATGCTGCAGGTCTCTACGGACAGTAGCGTTGCCTGCAAGTAGATCGGCTACTTCAAATTCAGGAGCTGTTTGGGATAGAAGACAAAATGTCTGAAACTATTCCTGTGTAAATTTCACGACTTTCTCTTTGGCTTCTATAGTTTACCTAAACAATCTGCAGAGTTGCTGACTTACAAAGTCAGTTATGGAAATGGATAGTTTCAGAAAGCTTCAGTTAAAAATATTTCTCCGCAAGTACATGACTCTTTATAATATGGCATATTTTAACTACGTGTATTTCCATTGTCATTGTCTTTAAAGTTATGGATGAATGTGAATACGTATAAAGAGCGAGCTGGAAATGAGCAAAATAAAATCTAAAATTTGATTTTTCATGTCTTTTTGCCCCCTGTTACTGATTCTAATGATTCCACGTAAACCAACAGAGCTGGTGTCAACATTCATCAACTGCTGGGGCGGCCACTTCTTGCATGTTAATGAAACGCTTATCAGACACTCAACACTAGAGTGGCGAACGATTATAGAATATTATTAACGTGTCTTCACACATAGCATGCTGTGTAATAAACAATAATTGAAGGTAGCATGTGATGAAATCAGGCCAGGACGGGTTGTGCCTTATGGCGTTCCCACTCTAGTCATCACTACTGGGGCAAACCGCTTTTGATAGTTGTGCCCACGACTGAAAGAATGGACTAAGTCCACTTTTGTCGAAAAAAATGAGGAACCTGTAAAAGTGTCCAGGAAATAGCCCAATCTTTCACTGGAGTAAAGTTTTAATTCCCCATAGAAAGGTAAACTATTGATTTCATTCCCTTTCTTTGTTTAACATTTCAATCAAAGAAATAAGTTTGTGTTCGCTCTCAGTTTTCTAAATAATTTAAGAACTAAGTGGAGCTGAACGAACCTGTGTTTTAGGTCTTTATTTTAGGAGGCTGGCTGCTCTTGGCATTTACACCTCACTTTTCTTGTCTTTATTTTCCTTTCTGTGTGCGACATTAGTTGTTTTTTTTTAGAATTTTGCCCGGGCAGAGGCCTTGTTGGGCGTGCTCTTCTTCACTTTCAACTGCCAAGGTATTTTTAACGTGCACATGGGACCATCGAGTTTTTCGTCCTTATCCGAGAAGACTATTTGCTCGATCCTACATACCATAAGATCAGGAACAGGAATCCACCCCTCTCCCCCTTTAAAAAAATTCCGACATGTCTGCACCGGCCGGGGGTCGAATCCGGTACCTTTTGTATGAGAGAGGAGCACCTTGCCTCTAGACCAACGTATCCCTGGACGAAGCTTTGTTCACGAGTACACTTCGTACAAGAACCACGCAAAGTGACTATCCGGGTTGACACTGGTTTACAGTGAAAAGAAGAAAAAATAAGCAATTCAGTTGCAGGTCTAATTTCGTCAAAGCAACTAAAAAAAAACAAAAAAACTCCATCTTAAATATAAAAACTTTTTCAGGCTTTTAAAACTTGGTCTTTCGGCCTGCAGAATATGAGACGGTATGAATGCGTGGCGCAGCTCAACATTTTTGTTTCATATTAGCATTGGCTAAAAAGCAGCATTTGAGTATGGCGGACGTTTTTTTAATTGACTGACAATCTCCACCACACCCCCCCCCCTACCTCCCCCCTACCCCCGGGTCCAATTTCATTCCAAACCGACAAACTCTAAACTCTCTGGCGCATAAGAAAAAGAACATTTCAATACAGCGTTAAGTTTAGGTCATAAATGATCACTAAGGTCTCAGATCTTACTCGGGGCGGCCGCTAATGAAACTTATCTCCTGACCTATTTTGCGGGTTGTGACACAAGATTTGGAAAAAGTCTGTTACATAATGTATTCAGAAAGTAGACATGTGTCAATATTTAGCTTGTTTTAGAAGTGTGCCCGTGTCGCAATCCATTTTTTGTATGTGGTGGTGAAAAAATGTGAAAGTGCAACCGTTCTCTTGAAAAAAAAAAAGCATTGGGAATTTGCAGATTAGTTAATGATTCATAAGTCAGACTGGCAAACCAAAGACAGATCCTCATGGTCTCAGACTGGCAAATCAAAGACAGACCCTCATGGTCTCAGACTGGCAAATCAAAGACAGACCCTCATGGTCTCAGACTAGCAAATCAAAGACAGACCCTCATGGTCTCAGACTGGCAAATCAAAGACAGACCCTCATGGTCTCAGACTAGCAAATCAAAGACAGACCCTCATGGTCTCAGACTGGCAAATCAAAGACAGACCCTCATGGTCTCAGACTGGCAAATCAAAGACAGACCCTCATGGTCTCAGACTGGCAAATCAAAGACAGACCCTCATGGTCTCAGACTGGCAAATCAAAGACAGACCCTCATGGTCTCAGACTGGCAAATCAAAGACAGACCCTCATGGTCTCAGACTGGCAAATCAAAGACAGACCCTCATGGTCTCAGACTGGCAAATCAAAGACAGACCCTCATGGTCTCAGACTAGCAAATCTAAAGCCTCCCCTCCCCCCCTCCTTAGTCTCAGACTGGCAAATCGTTAGTTACAGTAAGAACAAGCTGCAATCATCTAAGAAAAGAGGGCATGTATTTTTGTAGGTGCCAGTTCTCTTTCATGTAAGACAGAACCTCATACGTTCAAGGAAATAATACACTGCTTGGTTATGACTTTACCGCCTGCACACAGTCGCATGAAAAAAAAAATGTTCATGTTTAGTTAATTTCAGGGAACACAGAGTCCCACAGCTTGTAGTTTACATGCACATTTTACGCTTGTATCTGGTCTAAGGACAATTTTTTTCATGTTAATGGCATTAAATGGCTAGATCATTGAAGTCTAAAAAGTGGTCAGTTTGAGATGACTTTACTGCAGTTTGCACATTTTTGTTTTTGCAAGACAGATTGTTGTCCGCAAAAAATTAATATACTTGCGGAGCCTCCCGGACATGAACAGAAAAGAGGAAACAGTACAGCTTTGTTTGTTCAATAATCTGACTACCTAGTGAAACCCAGCACGACAGAGTGAGGGGTCCAAGGCTTGTTGTTTGTTTAGCACGGACTACACGTTGTGTCAAATAGAAGCTGCCTATATTACACTGTACAGCGTATAGTACATTGCTTTAACTGCGACTGCCGAGCAGAATCCAGATGTGCGCGGTAAGGCTTTAAAAATAACGAGTAGTTTTGTTTGTTATAGCTGCGACGTATACCATAAGTATTGTGGCATTTGGCATTCTGTATTACCTTATCTACGGCTGCAGAGTTTTTGAAGGTTACAACCTATACTGGATCATTCTGTTGAAATATATGTTAATCTATTTTAATGTTTACATAAGTTGATCACTGGACGTTCAGAGGTACGTAGTAGATTGACCGCCATACAACATAAGAACTGAACCCAAGTCTTGTTTCTCAAGACGCCTCACTGGTCCCAAGTCCCGGCAAAGCATTTTCATAACAAGCATGATTAGACCAGCCTTTTTCAATGAATTTGAAACATGCATTCTATTGGACTGACAATCTCCATGGTTGATTCACGTCCAATTGATACAAAATGTACGTCAATGTGAACAGTCATGACTTTTTGTAACCTAACACCGCAATTGTAAAATCTCCTTACTGATAATAGTGATAGCGGAGTTTCCAATGACAGCCAGAAAATCGCCAACAAGAATCTAAGCTGATGGTACCAATTGTCTTGGAGTTGGGGAAAGAAAGCGAGAGAAGGGGAGATGCCTACACAAACACGGACAATCTACAAACACAAAGAGAGACTTGATGTCAACGAAGGTCAACACAGATAAGGAAAGTATTATCTTGCTGTTGGGGAAAACGAAAAAAAAACAACAAAAAACTGGCCGGCATGGCAGTCTCTGAGACACAGTGTTAATCTTTGAAATATTCTTGGACCAAACCACTGCGTTAAGCCGGACAAAGTATCTGTGTGGACATAGAACTTTCGTTAGTGATGGGATCGGCCATAGAGGTAAGTGTAACCATCATTTCTGTTCTGTGATCACTTTGCAGTGTTTAGTGGCCCTGTCCACAGCATCCGCTCCGCTCCGCTATTTTAAGGGAAATGACGTATGACAAAGTGAAACACTGTTTGCCTCTATATACTTGTCCACAGCATCCGTTCCGCTCCGCTCCTCACTGCTAAAGAGGCAAAGGGTGGTTTACTGTGTCAAAAGGCATTTTCCGTAAAAGAGCGGAGCGGATGCTGTGGAGGACCACTAAAGGACAGCAGGTTTAGTTGCTTGTGTTAAAAAGTCTTCTGTTTTGTTAAAAAGTAAATGGCTGACTGTCGAGGTCTGCCGACTCCAGAATCCATGAAAACTCATTGTAAAAATGGTCGTTAGAACTTCGGTACAGAATGAAAACGGAATTTAACAGCAAATGATTATTTTATGTGCATGCAAGTCTGGACCAAAACAACACTGACAAGAATACTCTCTTATCTTATCACATTAAGAGTTGCTATGGTTTATTTTAGAAATCTGTCGTCACCTGTCTGTCTTACTCTCTCCTGAAAAGCCAGGAAGACAGTGGTTCATGGCAAACAAATAAGGATGTTGTTACAAGTACGTACGTTCCCAGAGGTTGTTTGTTTTGTGTGTGTGTGCGTGCCAGGGGTACGTATTTTAAAGCCTTTTGTGGCTGCATAGCTACGGGGAGCTCCTCCCGAAATGCTCCTTGACAACAGCTTTAATTACTTATGATTAATTATTCTGTCAGATTTTGTTTTTGTTTTCCTACTTTTTGTTGTTGTTGTTGTTGTTGTTGAAAAGGTAGAGGGCAGGGTTAGTGATTCAAAAAGATTTAGAGTTGAGGATAAAGTACGGGGTTAGGGATAGGTTCGTATGCGTACGCACCCCTAGATCAAAACACTTGGGGTGCTTAGGCACTTATAACAACAGCCAACAAATATAAAGTGTAGCCATCAACCAACCATCTGAGCTGTGACTACAACCCTCTGACAGGAAAACATTGCCACTTTCATGATTCTACAGCTTTAACCCTTGTGTCTTGTGATTTTTCAACTTTGGAACTTGTTGTAAGTAAGAACGTTATCAAAAAGTCCAAATTCTGTGTTACGGCAAGAAGACAAAACATTCTGGGCATATAAATGCAAGACATTTTGTGTTTGTCGCTGATAGAACTTGTCAATCAGAGGCTAGATCTCTATAGCTCAAGACATCACTTAACACAAAGAGATGAGGCTGGCCGATGGCGACGGCTAAAAAAAAAAAGTAGACCAGGGGATTCACTGGTGTTGCATGATCTGTGTTTATTCTTCACTTGAAGCTTACGTTAGCTACAGCATCCCACACTTACACAGTCCAAACTCTTCCGAACGTAACTGCGAAGCTACACTTTTCGCATTTCTGGGAATCTATGAACTTCCTGCGGACAAAAAAAAAGACTTTTCACCTGCCCCCCCTCTCTCTCTCTCTCTCTCTTTCTTTCTCTCTCTCTCTCTCTGTCTGTCTGTCTCTCTCTCTGTCTGTCTGCCTGTCTCTCTCTGTCTTTCTGTCTCTCTCTCTCTCTGTGTGTGTGTGTGTGGTGTGTCTGTCTCTCTGTCTGTCTGTCTGTCTCTCTCTCTCTCTCTTCCCTACTTCTCTCTCCCTCCCCTCTCGCACTCCCTCACTCCCTCTCGCTTTGTTAAGTTGGACAAAATGTGGATTAACAATATCAAATTTTCCAGCCTCCTTTATATTTGCCTTCAAGACGGTAACAGTGGCAAATGGTTCCTCTCTGATTTGTCTTTGAAGTGCAAATTGAAACACTCTGGTGCTGGAATCGGACCTGCTGTTATGCTTGGTTTGGGCAGAAACTCGGATGTTTGCAGTTTGTGTGGTTTTAAACTTATAGTTTCGGAAGTTCAAAATTTGCCCATCTGTTCCAGACGCACCAAGAATCAAAATGAAAACGTTGACATATGGCGTATTTATAACTGAGAAGGTCAGAATAGATCTATAGCTTACCCAGCCTCTGGTTCATTAGTGTAGAATAAAAGAGCAATATTGCGACTAATTATCCAAACAAATGTGTTTTGGCGCACAGCAAGACTTCCCCCCAACGTGTCAAAATCTGTGCAGGAAAGCGGATGAAGAAAATCTATATCAGTTATTAATTGTTTCAGTTCAGTACAAACAATTCAGGGATTTTTGTTTCCCTTCAGTTGGATAAATTTTTCACAACTGTGAATGATCATTTCAAGCGGGACGACTCGTCGGTGGCGACAGTTTTCGTGCAGTGATTTTTTCTCTGTTTCTCCAAGTAAAGGATTTATTTTGTTCATCTTAGAATCATCAATCGACCATTCCGTTTGAGGCAAGGTAGTCTTTACGTCTTGTGGTTTGTTTCAACGTTCTGTCAATGTAGAATTTTATTGTTGTCGCAACTATGTGTTGGAAATAATAATTATCATGTCTATTGGTAAATTCTCTAGGTGCCGAGTAAACTTTTGTTTGATCCTGCATTTAGAGTGGTCAACCCAAATTAAGATTTTGCCGATGTCGGTGTGATAGTCAAGGTTTATAGTTCTTTGTTTTATGAGGATCCCAGCTCTAAGCGTTTACACTTCACTTTTACTCGTTCTTGTTTGTCCTGTTCTTGTTTCTTTATTTCAGACCTCTTCGGGCTTTCTTAACCCTCAAAAGGGCTCCCTTGTGGGCTGCCTTTATCTTGCTCTGGACCCTGTTTGTTCCTTTTCTTTCCTTTTTCTTTCTTTCTCCCTAGCCCTCAAAAGAGCTGACCATCGGGCTGCTTCTTTTCCTTTGTGTTTTTTCCTGTAAGCGTGATACTCAATGAAAACCTGGGCATTATTATCATTAACTAGCAGAGTTATCCATGTTTGGCCGAACCGTGACTGACCTTCACTCGCCTCCTCCCACCCCTACCCTCTCCCTTTCCTCTTTGTCGTCGGATATTCGCCATATTGTTGTACGTGCATTTTTGCCTTTTCGAGAAAATGAGGATTGAATTCTCGTGGACAAATAGGGCTAAAACGCATGAAACATTATTTCACAAACACATATCTCGAAAAGTTTTCAACAGTTTTGGAATGACACATATACATAATGAAATTGGGAGTGGGAGAACAACTTTCATGACAAAACCTCAAAATCGGCAAAATGTCGAGTACAACAATATGGCAAATACCCCCTAGTTGTGATCTGGCACCAGTTTTGATTCACTTTCCTATGGCCGTCTTGTGTGCGGAACTTATAGTAACAGCAAGACGTCACGGGCAAATGGCTCCAATGGGTTTGCTTCAGGATACAACAGTGCTAACTGCCAATTGCTAAAATGTTTTATTCACCTTAAAATGCGATATAATTTGATACGATGATTGCCTGCCACTGGCCTAACAGTTTGTGCCTGTAGTTTACTAAATTCTTTCTTATATGGTATGTGACACATCATTCTTGTGTACTCTTGTCGTTGATTGGCAGAGATCAGTTCAAATGCAATTCCGCAGGTAGCCCTGGTTTGGTAGTATAAGATTCATTTTCTTCTCTTCTTTAGTTATTTAATATCATTTCGTTGTTGTTATTTTTTTAATCCTTTTTTTAATTGGTTTATATTCACTATTGCCACGTTTTTAGCTCGGGGGAGGTGGGGGGGGGGGGTCAAAGCTGCCATTCCCCGGGCCTTGCTTTGTATTCTTTCAATCCCTTCTTCATCACCAAAAACAATACATTCTGAAAAGAAAAAAAAAAACGACACATTTAGTTCACAACAATTGATAATACAATGACTTTTTCATCATTGTGTCAAGAATGTTGTTTTCCGGCGGCCCCAACGGAAAAAGAATGTAAAGGAAGCCACTAAAACAAAACAAAACAAAACAAAACAAAACAAAACAAAACCAATGTATTTTCAGTATCATTAGGAACTCGTCTCTGTTTCTGGAGCGCTCCTGGTGCCAGTAAATTCAAATGCAATCCCTAACCTTGGAAAGCCCCCAAACTTGAATTGAAATAGTCAAGAACTCGCCCAAGCTCTAAATTTGGGTATTCTTGTATATGATCGAAGTCAAATGAACTAGTGCAGTGTGTCTTCTTTAGAAATGAGCGGGATCATTCGGTCTAGCCATTATTTTTCATAAAACGCAAAGAAACAAATTCAAAATCAGGCAGCAGCCTAGCAAATATAAAATCCGCCCCTCTAGGTTTAATGTGAAATATACGGTTTTGCAAAACTCAAAATAAATCAAACGGTCAGTTTAGAGAAAACCTATGTGTTGATCCCACTCATTCTAAAAAAAGATGTACCATACCAATTCTGTTGTCACGGATGCATAGCGAAATGTATTTCCCATTTTGTTGTATGCGACATTTTTGCCGATTTTGAGGTTTTGTCATGAATATGTTCTCTCACTCCCAATTTCATAATTTGTAAGTGTCATTCCAATCGGTCAAAAACTTTTCGAGATATGTGTTTGTGACGTAAAGTTTTATGCGTTTTAGCCCTTTGGCCGACCAAACTTCAATCCTCATTTTCTCGAAAAGGCAAAAAATGCACATACAACAATAATGACAAATACCCGAGGATATGTCATGTATTTGTATTTGTATAACTCTTTAATCCCATTTGGGAAATTTTACCTTTGTGCCATTGCACCCCAGTTACAACTGGAGCAGGCACGTCGTCGCCACAGTGCAGCGCCGGTCGGCGTTTTTTTTTTTTTTTTGGTGGTGGGGGGATGAGATGGAGTGGGTGGTAGGGATGAATTTTATTTAATTTTGCCCGGGCAGCGGCCTGTTCGGCCTGCTCTTTACGATTTCCAACTGCCAAGGTATCTTTAACGTGCGCAACGTGCACACGGGCCCTCCGAATTTTTTCGTCCTTATCCGAGAAGACTAGGTACTCGATCCTACCCCTCAATAGGATCAGGGACATGAAAATATGAGAAAAATCCCAAACTTCCAACATGCCTGCACCGGCCGGGTTTAGAACCCGGGACCCTTGGCATGAGAGGCGAGCACCTTGCCTCTAATGTTCTCATGGGAACCAGTCATGAAGAATTGTATGCATCATTATCACAATGACATTTCTTCATTTGCCCATGACATGTTATTCTGTCCCTTTCGTTGTCCAGATGACCACAGCACAGCTACACGGCACAAGTCCTGACTCAACCTTCTACAATTGGCTCCATGCCGTCCGTCAGTCAGACACAGGTATGGTTTGTTTGCCTACTATCTGATTTAATCTATGCCTTAGCTACACTTCAAGTTGTAAATCCGCTGTAGGGACAATGGTAAAACAAGACAGTTAGTGAAAAATAAACATTGCTGGAAGAAAAAAAAACTTGCGTCCGAAACACATTGTGGTTCTCAATCCTTTTTGGGCAATCGCCTCCTTAGGCTCCAAAGTTTCTGTCATCGCCGTCCCCGTTCTTTCTTCAACCTCCCCCCCCCCCCCCCCCCAAAATCGCCATTCATGTTTTCACCCCTCCCCCACCGCCCCATTTCAATCGTTTTCGCCCCCTGGTCACCCCTTTTCTTGGTTTTAGCCCCCCTGGAAATCAAAGTCGCCTCCCCCCCCCCCGGGGGGGGGGGGCGATACCTCCCATGTTCCATGTTGAAAACCACTGTATTAATTAGTAGTTTACAGTACAAGCCACTAGAAACATCTCCACGAGCTCTGAATGTCAGTTGGGATAATTCTACTCTGTCAGTGTTTGAAACTTAAGTAACTTTCTGCCCATTTCTGTCTGCCAACCGTCATGGTTTTTCAAGAATGTTTTGGAATGAAAAAATAAACAAGAAACTGGGTCAACTTTGTTATGTCATTTGACAACAACAAACAGTATTCACAAATTGCACATCGATGTCTTTCATAATTACTGGACGGATAATCCCATTGAACATTTTGCTTGCGTAGATATCGGGTGAATGCCATTATTCCTTCCAATAGACAAAAGTACATTTCATCATCATCATCATCATTGCCTTTCTCACCCTGGATCAGGGTATAGGCCACCAACAAACACCTTCCATCCCTCTCTATCATGGGCCAGCCTCTTTACATTATTCCAAGTCTTTCCGCTTCGTTGCACATCATTTTCTCTGGCTCTTCTCCACGTTCCGCGCGGCCTTCCTCTTGATCTCTTGCCCTGGGGATTCCAGTCCAATACCTTCTTCGTGATGCTGTTTCCTGGCCTCCTGAGAGTGTGGCCGATCCATCTCCATCGCCTCCTACCAATTTCCTCTCTGGCTGGGTTCTGTCTTGTTCTTTTCCATACAATTTCATTGCTGACCTTGTCTGTCCATCTGATCTTAAGTAGCTTCCTCAAACATCTGTTGATGAAAACTTGGATTCTCTTTATGCAGGCCTGGGACGCATTCCAAGTCTCACATCCATACAACAGGACTGACTTCACATTCGAGTTGAATATCCTCAGCTTTGTTTTTAGAGATATATCCTTGGTTCTCCAAATCTTGCTTAAGGATGTGAAAGCTGCCTGTGCCTTTCCAATTCGTGCTTTGACTTCTGCCTCTGTTCCTCCCTTATTGTCAATGATACTACCAAGATAGCAGAAGGACTCTACATCTTCCAGTGGTTGATCTCCTACTGTGACTTGTTCGCTTAGGGGTGCAACAATTTTTAGGACCTTCGACTTCGCGGGATGTATCCTCAATCCAATAGATTCTGAAATTTTGTTTAGAGCTGTAGTCTTTGCTTGCATCTGGTCGTGTGTGTGCGACAATAGTGCCAAGTCATCTGCAAAATCTAGATCGTCCAGCTGTGTCCATGGGGTCCATTGTATGCCATTTCTTCCTCCACTGGTGGTTTCTTTCATAAGCCAATCAATCACCAGGATAAACAGAAATGGGGACAGCAAACAACCCTGCCTAACACCAGTCTTGATATCAAAGCTGTCAGTAAGCTCACCATCATGTACGACTCTGCAACCTGTCCCCTCGTACATGCTCTTGATAAGATTCACCATCTTCTCTGGGATTCCATAATGTCTCATTATTCTCCACAGTGTTTCTCTATCGATGCTATCAAAGGCCTTCTCGTAGTCAAGGAAGTTCACTATCAGTTGGGAGTTCCACTCTAGCGACTGCTCTACTATGATTCTCAGCGTGGCGATCTGGTCGGTGGTTGATCGATTACTCCTGAAACCAGCTTGCTCCTCACGAAGTTTTTGGTCTGTTGCATTCTGTATTCGCTTGAGAATAATCCGATTGAAAACCTTTCCTGGGATGGAGAGAAGTGTGATTCCTCTGTAGTTACTACAATTGCTGAGGTCCCCTTTTTTGGGAGCTTCACGAGGTGTCCTTCCTTCCAGTCCTTTGGAAACTTGCCTCCGATCCAAATCCTCGAGAATAGTGAGTGCAGACCCTCTGCAGCCCCAGCAGCATCTGCCTTCAGCGCCTCTGGTGGGATCTGGTCTGGTCCAGCTGCCTTGCCTCGATTTAACTGCTTTATGGCATCATTAATCTCTGCTTTAGTCGGAGGGTCGCAACTGATCGGTAAATCATTTCTTGCGGGTAGAATGTCGGGTGGGTTGCTTGGTGGAGGTCTGTTCAAGAGGCTGTTAAAATGTTCTATCCATCTTTTTGCCTGAGCTTCCTTTCCAAAAATAGCCTTCCTGTTGTAATCCTTGACAGGAACTTCAGGTTTTCCATATTTTCCAGCAAGAGTCTTTGTAGTCTGGTAGAGGATCCTCATGTGTCCTCCTGTTGCTGCCTTCTCTGCTTTCTCTGCTAACATTCCTATGAACTCCTCTTTGTCTTTTTTAATTGATTTTTTGACCTCTTTAGCTGATGCTCGGTACTCTTCCTGGTTACCAACTCTTGAGCTTCTTGTACGACTTGCATTTACCCGTTCTTTTAGGTCTCTTCTTATCCTTATCAAGTCCAGTGATTTTTGACTGATCCATTCCTTGTGTTCCACTTTCTTTTCCCCAATAACATCCTGACATGTCGATGTAAATACTCCTTTTACCTTAGCCCAGTGAGTCTCCAAATCTACTGTCTCTTCGAGGTCAACAAGGGGTTTGAATCTATTCCTCAGTGTCAGCTGGAACTCTTCCTTCTTGTCTCCATCCAGAAGGCTCACTTGAAACTTTCTCCTCTTTGTTCCTGCTCTGGTACCTTGTTTCTTGAGGCGGAGTTTGAGTCTTGCCAGCAGCATGTGATGGTCAGATCCAACATCTGCTCCTCTCTGTACTATGACATCCTCTAGTGAGCGTCTGAATCGTCGGGTGATGCAAAAGTGGTCAATCTGATTTTCAGTTACTCCATCCGGTGAAATCCAAGTGGCCTTATGGATCCTCTTGTGTGGGAATACTGAACCTCCAATCACATAGCTGTTAAATGCGCAGAAACTTGCAAACCGCTCTCCATTCTCATTCATTTGTCCTAAACCATTGCACCCCATAATGTCCTCATACCCTGTATTGTCCTGTCCTATCTTGGCATTGGCGTCTCCCATTATAATGTTCACATCTTTTCTTGGCAATGTGTCAACTATTTCCTGAAGCTGGTTGTAGAAGTCGTCCTTGTCCTCATCGGTTGCTTCATTTGTTGGGGCGTATATCTGCACAATGTTCATGTTGATGTTCTTGTTCTTAGTAGTAAATGATGCCAATATAATTCTCCTTCCATAGGGTTCCCATCCCCTCAGTGACCTCTGGGCGTGCTTGCTCAAGATGATCGCTACTCCTTCTGTATGCTTTTTGTCCTCCCTTCCAGAATACAAAATCTTTTCCCCAGTATTAAGTTGTTTCAGTCCGGACTGTATCCAGCGGGTCTCGCTAACTCCAAGTATGTGCAGTCTGTATCGCCTCATCTCCATTGTAACCTGGGCACTCTTTCCTGCTTCATACATGGAGCGGACATTCCACGACGCAATCCGGAGTGACTTGCTTGATGAAGGAGCAGTCGGGCCAATGGCGTCCTTTCGGCTTTGTCCATTGTCCTTCATTGAATCTACAGGTGTAGATGCTCCCCCTTCTCCCAAGATAAAAGACTGATTTGAAGTATTTGCTTGTGTTTCTGTAACTGGTTTATTTTTACAGGGTGGGTAGTTGGCCCACCGCCAACTGGCTCTTCTCGGGAGACCAGGACCTTTGCACCTTTAGTCGCCTCTTACGACACGCAGTATCACGTCAGATGTATTCTCTGCTGTCCCTCTTCTACAAGAGAGCCCCGCATCTGCACGGGCGAAAGTACATTTCACCTCTAGATTAAAAAAGTAGATCAATGTGTGTAGAGTTTATCTCCAAAGACATACCAGTTCAGACGGAAGGACTGAAAATGTGTTCAGAAATGAGATCTTGCTTCAGTGCGTTTTTTTTTTATACTATGAGCGGAATCAAATTGCATTTTTGGAAAATTGTTGTATTTAGTTCAAATTTGGCTTGTCCTCATATTTCACACCAAACCCTAACAAACAGCTTTTTTTATTCGTTAGACTGTAGCCTCATTCTGAGTGTCCTTTGTAATAATTATTTATGACACAATAATTAGACCAAATTATGCGAAGAACGTGTCTATAAAAGTGTCTTCTCTCCGCCACCATCAAGAATAATACTGACAGTATCGATTCTTTTATGTGCTATTGTAGATCGGTTCGGTGCCTGCATGGAGAGACCGCAGAAATATTTTGCAATAAAACTGCACAATTTCCATAGTCCAAAGCATTTGAGGGAAAGTGAAAGGAAAAGTGTGACCTGCAACTTTTGTGAGGTCAACGGACACAAAACAGTTGCACTGAACTTCCACTGGAGAGTGTTTGTGTAACTCACAGAAAATACCCTGCCTGTTTTGAATTTCCCTGAAAATGTCCAGCATTCTGATACTTTATAATTATTATTTCAATAGTGTTATGTATTATGATTTGGCCTTTTCATAATTTGTATTTGGCAACACATAAAAACCTGGCAATGTATTCTGGCCCAGCGGTTTATCGTGTCAACAAGCTGACTACAAGATTCCACAACAAATTACGTTTCATTTATAAACTGTGTTATTAGTAAATTTAAAGGTTATTTGGTCGTCCCAGAACACAACAAATAGCACCGCACCTACGATTCAGTAGTCTAACATTGACAATATTGTTCTCTGTCTCCACAGGCTTGCCAATCTTGACTGTGATTGTATTTCTCTTCTCTGTCCTGTCAGAAGGTGTGGGTGCAGGGATTCAAAGATTGAAAGCACGTCCACTCTTCTGGCTCAGGTACCGTTGGTCGTTAAGAAAACAACAAGTTCAACAAAAGAAAAAATGCATTATGACCAACCAGATGTATGTAAACAACCTTGCTGAATTTTTTTTTCTTTTTATTCATTTTATCGAAATTGAAATTATTTTCAACCCCCCCCCCCCCCCCCCGCGAGGCAGGTCTTTTAGTATGCCACAGTTGTAGTTTTTGTGGAAGGCCTGTTCTAGATCAAAGACGTCTTTTGCCAAGTGTTATTTGTTGCTAATGAAGGATCAATGCATGATGGTCTGTCAGACATCACATGATCTCTGATGGAATCTTTCACAAAAACTCAACACTAGTCATAAGGAATTTGTATTTCTTTCAAGAAACCAGCTCTGATATCCCAGGAATCTGTATTTTGGGCCAGATAAAAGTGTCACCAAATGTTGTACAATAATCCCTCTAAATTTTAACATTTAACACCTCCACCCCCCCCCCCCCCCATACAGACAATGACTGTTGTCAAAAATTACAAAATTCTGAATGTGGTTATTTTTTTTGTTGTTTTTTTTTTCACAGGATTTCTTTCTTTCTAAGTAGTTTCACTCTTTTTCTTACTCCATTCTTTTCTTTTTTTTAGATTGATTTCTCTGAAATTATTAAAATGTCGGTTTCTCTTTATATTTCTGAAGAGAAATCAATGCTGAATGCATTAAGTACTAGATCTCACGAAAACTGCCGCAAACTGCAGATTTGCAGTGACCTGGAAATTAGCATATAGCAGTGTGGGATTTACCACTAGGCTAGATACAGGTGGCTGAAGCCTGGGGCCTCAAAATCTAAGGGAGGGGGCCTTCCCGCCTCGGCCTAATCTGCTTAATATTTTGTGACATGCTTAGCTTTCTCTTACATACGATGTCATAGTCACTGTAGTTTCTGAACATATCTTTACTTCCATCTTCCGCTAGGCGTGAAGGTAGGAGCTTGGGAGAGGCCTCACATCTAGAGTAACCTAGGGCCTCTCTTCATCTACATTCTGCCCTGGCATATACGATTTTAAACAACATGTAACGGTTATTTTTTCTGATCTCTTCCCTAGATCCAGACAAGTTACAGCCGTATTGCACAATGTGATCTCTACAGTCGCCCGCGCTGTGCAGGTGACGCTGATGTTTCTGTTAATGGTGATCTTTATGACCTTGAACCCCTGGCTCTGCTGTGCAGCTGTGGCTGGGATAGCCGTGGGTCATTTAACTTTTCACTGGATCTCAGTCTGGGACAGGTAATCATTCAAAAGCCCCAACGTCCACGAAAAACTATAAAGTCACAGCATGTTTCGGGTAATTCCACTATTCACCATTTCATCCAAACATTTTTTTCGTTTCTAAGTTTGAATGTCTGAGCCAAAATAAAATTTGAAACAAAATTGATTGAGTTTAAATATCATAGAAACTGGTTCCTCATGTGTCATTCATACCGAACTCACAAATTTGCAGTCACTCACCAGTAAACTATGGACTGTTTTGAACTGTTTCTAGTGAGGCCCCTGATAAAGAAAGTTTGGCTCGCTCTCAGTGGTGACTAGTAGCTTTGTCATTGGACAGGAATGGTCTCCATGGCAACAGACGCATTGGGAGACTGCGAGCGCCAGTCTACGGATACAGGAAACTGGCACAGAGTGATCCTGATGTTGTTGGATGATTCCTTCAGCTGACTATGAGATTTTTGTGCGTTCCCATCTCATTGCAGGAACAACTACAGAGAGAGGGAGAGAGAGAAAGAGAGAGAGAGAGAGAGAGCAGTCAGATATATATGTATATATATATATATATATATATACATAATGAGAGAGCAAGAGAGAGAGAGAGCAATCGAGAGAGAGAGAGAGAAACAGAGACACAGGGAGAGAGAGAGAGAGAGAAAGATCACGGGAAAAGAGAGAGAGAGCAAGCGAGAGAGAGCGAGCAAGAGAGAGAGAGAGAGAGAGAGAAAGCAAGAGCGAGTGAGAGAGAGAGAGAGAGAGAGAGAGAGAGAGAGAGAGAGAGAGAGAGAGGTAGTGATGATGACGTAATTATTCGGCACAAGACGAATGATTTGTACAAAGGCACTGTCGTTGTATAGCTTATGACATGCATATCCATGATTTATTATAATTATGTATCAAATTCAGTGATACGGGAAGTCGCTCATCTTTTCTTTAGAAGATGGTATTAGAGACGGCTGTGCCCACCCCTTCAGGTGTCAGGAAACACACTCAAATACGTCACACTTGCATCCATCAACTTTAACCAACTAAGTATCTTTCAGAACTAATGGAATCATACCAGCCATCATGCACTTTAAGATCAGTAGACGCGAAACTTCTTGAGACACCCACAGTCAGATTGTCGCTTGGTGGAAAGACTTTTTCTTTCGGTGGGCCTAAATTGTGGAACAACATCAGCGTTGACACCAGGAAAAGTGAAAATACGAGCGACACATTATAAAAAAAAAAAAAAATCCTCAAAACTAAATTGTTTAGGGCTGTTGTTCTTGAAATTGAATGATGTCCCTTTTTGGTCTCCGAGGTTTGAGGACGAGAGTAGGTCAAGTGTTTTTTGTTAATGTGTGTGAGTGGGAGCAAGATGAATAGTGCTGATGTTAATTTTGTTTTTAATTTTAGTTCAGCGCCTTAGAGCACATTATTTTTTGTGGGTTTGAGCGCTAAGCAAGTTAATTATTATACTATTATATAACATTAACTTCTCTATTCAGCATACACTCGTTATGTTGGAAATTTTGGAATAACTATTGAAGTCTGTTATAGTTTTTGTTGCTTATTAGCTTATATCTTATTCAGTATGTATCGATTCATGTATTTCTCACAAGTAAGAATATATTAATGTATTGCTCGATATTTCTTTCAAGTATGTATCGAACCATGTATTCCTGTCAAGTGTGTATTGATTCATGTATTGCTGTCAGCTGTGTATAATTCATAATAATAATAATAATAATATATTGCATTTATATAGCGCCCAACCCCGTCGATGACAAGCTCTGGGCGCTTTAACAAACTCTTACACACACACACACACACGCATACACAAAAGAAATTCAAAAATATTTACTATTGTTGCTGCCGAAAAACACCTAGCCTAGTTTGTCTGAAAGAAATGGGTCTTCAGATGGCGTTTGAAAGAACCAATGTCATTAATTTCCCTGGTTGTCTTTGGAAGAGTGTTCCAGATGGTAGGGCCAAGAAATGAAAAGGACTTTTCTCCTACAGTGGACAGATTCATTTTAGGTACTTTCAATTTTGTAGTGTCAGATGATGATCTTAGTTGACGAGATGGAACATAGTAATCAGTTAAATCAACTAGGTACGATGGAGCAGTATTATTGACACATTTGTGACAAATGGATGACAATTTGTACATTATTCTTTTCTCGACTGGCAGCCAGTGCAAACTCTGCAGAAGTGGCAGTGCTGAATCTCTTTTCTTTTTCTTCAAAACAAGTCTCGCTGCATTGTTTTGAGCAATTTGGAGTTTTCTAATATTTTTTTGTGAAATTCCAGCCAAAAGGGAGTTGCAATAGTCAAGCTTTGAAAGTACAAAAGAATTTACTAAAACAGCCGCAGTTTCAGTTGAAATAAGATGTCTGATTTTACCAATTTTCCAGATTTCCATGTATAGAATACGAATGAGGTGACTAACCTGAGATGACATAGAAAGATTTGAATCAATGTAAACCCCTAGGTTTTTTACTTTTTTTGAAATTTCTATTGAATTAGTGCCAATTATCATCTCAGTTCTGTCCACTTCTGGCAGAACCCGCTCACGGCCTAATAAAATAACCTCAGTTTTATCCTCATTTAGTGCCAGTTTGTTTTGGTTCATCCAGCTTTTAATTTCTGTTATACAGTTTCCAGCCTGCTGCAGAAGGCTGTCAACATCGCATGGCAAGGCAGAACTGTAGAGCTGGGTATCATCAGCATAGAAATGATATTGTAAATTAAATTTCTTTATTTCATGTACAAGTGGAATAGTATAGATAGTAAACAAAATAGGACCAAGCACTGAGCCTTGTGGTACGCCATACTGAAGCGCATAAGAAAAAGATCTTATTTTGTTGGTTACAACAAATTGGTGGCGATTTGACAGGTAAGATTCGACCCATTTAAGGGCGACCCCTCTGATTCCAAACGATGTTTCTAGCCTTCTGAGCAGGATTTCGTGATCGATGGTGTCGAACGCTGCTGATAGATCCAACAAATTTAGCAGAGTAATATTTCCAGAATCTGCCTTTACTAATATGTCATTCATGATTCTTAATAGTGCAGTTTCAGTACTGTGGTTACTTCTGTAAGCAGATTGAAATGGTTCCAACAGGTCATTATTTCTCAAATGACACATCAGTTGTTGTAATATCACCTTTTCAAGGATTTTTGAAAGAAAAGGAAGGTTTGAGACGGGTCTATAATTTTTCAACATGTTTTGATCAAGAGTCGTTTTTTTCAAAAGTGGTGTTACCCAGGCTGTTTTAAAATAATCAGGGACAGACCCACTTAAAATAGAGTTGTTTATTATTTTTGTAATAGTTGGAACCAGTTCATCAATACAAGATCTAACCAAAAATGTAGGAATAGGATCGAGGTCACAACATTTTGATGGCGATGCCATGATGATAGATTTTACAGATTCATTCGACACAACACCAAAAGTGTCTATAGGATTTCCCTGAAACTCATCAAAATGATCAATGGCATCAAAACTGTCAAGATTTTCTCGGATAGTTGTAACTTTTTTTACCAAAATAATCAGCAAAAACATTGGGCAACAAATAATATTGTTCTCGTAAATTGTGGGTAGAGGTGTTTCCTTTCTTTTCCCTGTGAGTTCATCACAAATACTAAAAAGTTCCTTACAAGATGTAGAATTTTGAAGTTTAGTGACATAGAAGTCTTTTTTTTGCAAGTTTAATAACACATTTCCATTTGTTCTTCTGGTGTTTGAAAATGTCCTTGTGGACTGTAAGACCTGTCTTTAACCATTTCCTTTCTGCTTTGCGACATTCTGCTTTGGCTGCTTTGACATCTAGGGTGTACCATGGAGCGAACGGTCTGTTGGAGATTGACCTGGTCTTGATAGGTGCATGTCGCTGTAGTAGATCTTGCTGGATGTTATTATAAGATGTGATGTCGCCTTCAAAGTTCTCGAGAGCGTGTTCCTCAATTCGTGTATTGATTCATGCATTTCTCTGCAGCAAGTATCGATTTATGTATAGCTCTCAAGTGTGTTTATTCCAAATTTCAAGCACAACCTATCAGAATTTCCCTATAACTCGCCATTCAAAGGGTGGCAACTTTCAAAGGGGACACAGTGGTCCAGAGCAAGATGCTCACCTCTCACGGGGAAGGTACCGGGTTCGATCCCCGGTCGATGCAGGCATGTTGGAATTTTGGAGGAAAATTCCTGTCCCTGATCCTGTGGTAGGTGCGGTCGAGCACCTAGTCTTCTCGGATAAGGACGAAACACTCGATAGGCCCGTGCGCACGTTGCGAACGTTAAAGATACTTTGGCAGCAGGAAGACGAAAAGAGCAGGCCCAAAAGGCTGCCGCCCAGACACAATTTAAAACCTACCACAAAAATATTAACAACAACAACAACAAAAAAAGCGAGCAGTAAATGCCGGGAACAGCAAACCTCCTGAAATAAAGGCCTAAAACACAAAGGGTGACAACTGCGGATTTCACGCAAACCGTTATTTCCAGCAGGATAACCATTCTTTACTATGCAAGGGAAAAGAGTGTAAAAATAAAATCAGCAGAGGGGCAGTAGGGTTGATGACCTGCCTTTGTTTGATGTACAGATGAGTAAAGCTGCCTAGAATCTATTTGTATATGCTAAATAAAAGTGACTTTTAAATCTCTGGGTTGAGATCTTCCGTTTTTCATAATTCGATATGAAGACTAGAAGGGAAAAACGTGAGTTGTCACAAAAGGAAAGATAGGAGAAATCCGCATTTTAAAGTTTGAAAGTCCATAAGTTGAAAAGAGGATGTCTTATCTAAATTTGCTTCTATTGCTGGACAACGGTTGTTTTTCTTTAATTGTGTGAGAGAAACAAAGCGTAAGATGTTAGTTAAGAGCTGAGAAAGGTAACCATAAAACTTGCATTTTGTGACAGCTGACGTTCTTTCCCTTCTGTCTTCATATGGAAATAATGTCTTTAAAAATAAAAGTGTATGGTTTCAACTGAGCGAATGTGTTAAATTAAGTATGTCCCTTTTCTCTGTTGTAAATTTGTTAGATACACTCATTGACGGCGTTCAATATTTTAGTTATTGTATTTAAACAATATGTTAAAATCACTGCATAAACTTGATTGAATTTAAATCCCCAAGGCATTCATGCAGCGGGATAATGTTTTCAAAGAGTGATTTTGGGTCTATGGTTCTTGTAAAAGTAACTGTTAATTACATTGCAAAACCTGTTTTAAAAAAATCGTTTGGTAATCCATGGCGTCCAAAAATATTCAGCAGAACCAGTAAGCTTCTATGCAGCAGGGGACATCGTTAAATAATCATCAGAAAGTCACGGGTTTCTGAGGGGATTTTTTCTCTTGACAAATCTTGCACTGAAATAACAGAGTGGAAATATTGCCAAAAGGTAGAAACAGCCACCATAGGGTTAAACATTGAAAAAAGTATGAAAATAATGACAAAATCAATTAACTTAACAAACTAAGAATTCAGGAACACAGTTTAAAACATCCGCTACAATGTCTAGACATGTCAAAATTGGGCAAAAAAAAGGTTGTATGTTGCGAAACCCTGCGTGAGAAATAAAACCCAAACGATACAAAGCAACCTAAAGAGAAGGCATAAAATACAAGTGTCAAGTGGAAAAAAAATCGAACAATAACAGATTTCAACAGGAAATGTAAAGAATCGAAGCGAAACAGGATATTTTCTGTGAAATTTTGGCCATTTTCAAAAAATAATGACAAAATCAATGAATTTGCCTACAAAAATGAAAGGCCGCTCAAATTAATTGGAATTAAAAGATCTATTCTCATAAAAGGATAAAAAGTGACTTAAACATTCACAGACTGTCAAATACATTTGAATATCGTCACCTAACAAAACCTTTAAAAAACCACTCGACAACTTGTAGATCTCCCCTGGATCGCCTACAACTAATGTTTACAAAACCTTAAAAAAATGGACATACAAACATTCTAGCTGCAATCTTGGGTGGAAATAAATAAAATAAATCTTTAATATGACAAATAATATTATTGTGTAACATTCATCTAATCAATAATTATAGGCACTAACGAAGATTCTGTATCTTTAAAAATACAAATGAGAGAAAGCCTTCTCCCCGTCACTATTGTCAGTATTAACCATCCACTGACCCCGAGACAAAAAATACAGCTTTTTATGAGGTTAGAAGATGAACATCCGACCTGACATTAGATCGCGTGCCTGATCCGGAAAAATGGATCGTAGTGAAGATTTCATATTTTATGTTTTCTTTCCAAAAAAAAAAAAGTGCATATTCGTACAACATGTACGGATATGGACAGTGCATATCCGTACAACGCACACAATTCGATGACATAGAACACACAGCGGAATACTATAGTACTCACCTTGTTAATTTGCATAGTTTTTAAAAATATGAATCGGCTTAGTATCAAAACCATCCGACTTCTGCTCGGAGATTGCGTGATCTGCGCTAATAATATAGGCTACATGAGTGTACGTTGATCACCGATGGCTACCCCAACCCTTTTTCGCCTGATTAGACAATCTGACTACCGCCCATTGATACAAACTGACTAGACCCTCACACCCCCGGGTCCATCTGACTATTCCATGTGTTGTCACTTTAAATTCGTGAACACCATACCAAGTTTTGTTTCAGCAAACCTTCGCCAGTCGCGCTTTTGGTAAACATGTTGTACGGATATGCACTGTCCATATCCATACAACATGTTGTACGGATATACACTTCCCTTTTATAAGTATTTTTTGTTTGGTTGTCTGTGTGTCTGTGCGTGTGCTGTTGTTTTTTTCTCAATGACAAGTGTTTTAAAAATTTGAGCCGAAGATTTGGAAGATTGCCGTCACGCCGATATGAATCATGATTATAATTATATGCTTTACGAATGTGTGTGTTTACGAATGTACGTATGTAAATAAAGTACTATTGGTAACAAAGACCCAGTGTGTTTGTTAATCAGTTACTCACCACTGAAACTGTGCTGGGCTTATCAAGTAAAGCAAAAAATGTACAATCATAACAATACATGTATTTTTAAATCGATGAAGTGGTGGGCATTTGCCCAGGATACATCTGTGCCATGTCTCTGCCCGTCTCTCTCTCACTCTGATTTAGAAAGTTGTCCGGAATAACACAATCTTGCTACAGATGCTATGTGTGCCAAGCCACTGGGCACTCATTTCTAGGTAGGGAAATATTGTGCGAACCAAATTGAAAGCCTAGAACCCGTGCCAAAAACACAGTTATGATCTTTGTGGTGGTTAACATTATCAACCATTTAGTGCCAATCCCAAAACTTCAGAAATAATAATAATAATAATAATGGATGGCATTTATATAGCGCATATCCATTAAAATGACACTCAGACTGAACACCCGGTCTGGTTTTACCAACATTATCTGTGTCTATGCCCCAACACTTACCTCCTCTGACGAAACCAAAGACATTTTCTACGAGGCATTGCAGAGGACTCTCCACAACATCCCTCTCACCGAAGGCCTGCTAATTCTGGGTGACTTTAACGCTCGAGTGGGAGCAGATCACTCCGCATGGCCAAAGTGCATTGGGCACTTCGGCATTGGCAACATCAACGAAAACGGGCAGCGCCTTCTGGAGCTATGCTCCGTAAACTCATTATGTGTTACAAACACGTACTTTGACCTTAAGAGATGCCAAAGAACATCATGGCGCCATCCCAGGTCTGGCCATTGGCATCAATTAGATCTTATTCTCTCAAGGAGGAAGAGTTTGGGCTGTATAAAAATAACTCGTTCCCTCCACAGTGCTGACTGTGACACCGACCATGCACTGGTAGTCAGCAAAATCAAAATTTCGGCCAAGAAAATATACAGATCAAAAGCCCCTTCAATCCCTAAGATCAATGTAACAGCAATCAGAGATGAATCAAATAGAAAGTCATTTGAAAAGTTATTTGCTGAAATCACGGATAATGTCACCCAATGTGACTCGGTAGGTGAAACATGGAACACTCTCAGTTCAAAAATTCATGACTGTGCCATCAAGTCTTTTGGACAGCATAAAGTTTCAAACAACGACTGGGTAGCCCAGAACAGCGAAATTCTCCTACCTCTCATTGAGCAAAAGAAATCTGCTTTCAATGAGTATAACAAAAATTGCAATCAGAGTACAAAAACTTGTTTGAAAAATGCAAAAGCTAAACTTCAGCTGGAGGTAAGACGTTGCGCCAACAAATACTGGACAGACTTGTGTAACAGCATACAAGAGGCAAATGAAAAGGGAGATATGAAAACCGCCTTTAGTCAGATGAAAGTAGCTCTTGGGCCAATCATCACCAAAAGCGCCCCACTTAAGTCTGTAAATGGTGAACCCATCACGGATAAAAATGAACAACTGAATAGGTGGGTAGAGCATTACTGTCTGTTGTATTCAACTGAGAAAAATATTCCACCAGATTTTGAGGAACACCTCCAAAAACTGCCAATAATGGCCGAACTTGACGCTGAACCTTCCTTAGTCGAGCTTTCCAATGCAATCGACCACCTGTCTGCTGGAAAAGCCACAGGAAGTGACAACATTCCTGCAGAGGTATTAAAAGACCTAAAAGGCCCACTATTACCACACCTGTATAATCTGTTACTGCAGTGTTGGAAAGAAGGCGTGATACCACATGATATGAGAGACGCCAAAATTGTCACACTTTACAAGAACAAAGGAGACAAAGGCGACTGCAACAACTATCGAGGCATATCCCTCCTCAGCATTACTGGAAAGGCTTTTGCTCGCGTCATCCTCTGCCGCCTTCAACAACTGGCGGAAAAAGTCTTACCAGAAACACAATGTGGCTTTCGAAGCAAACGATCAACTATTGACATGATATTTGCACTTCGGCAAATCCAAGAAAAATGTAAAGAACAAAACAGGCCGCTTATAACATGCTTTGTGGACCTAACAAAGGCTTTCGACACCGTAAGCCGATCTGGCCTGTATGCAGTCCTTAAATCCATAGGCTGTCCACCAACATTGCTAAAACTTATTGCATCCTTCCACACTGACATGAGGGCATGTGTCAACTTTGAGGGCTGCACATCCAATTCATTTGCTGTAAACAGCGGTGTGAAGCAGGGATGTGTTCTTGCTCCTACCTTATTTGGTATATATTTTGCAGCCCTACTCAAGAATGCCTTTGGTCAATGTTCAGGTGGAGTACTTATTAACACCAGAGTGGACGGCTCCATTTTTAATGTTGCCAGACTAAAAGCAAAATCTCGTACAGAGCATATTATGTTACAAGAGCTCCTCTTCGCAGATGATGCTGCAATCGTGGCCCACGATGAAACCACGCTCCAGGCTCTCATCAATAGCCCTGCCAAAGCCTGTGACAAATTCATGCTAAAGATCAATGTCTCAAAAACTGTAGTTTTGACACAAGGCTTGAGAAACCCCAACCCAATCATGCTGAATGGCTCTCCTCTGGAGCAAGTGGGAAAATTCTGCTACCTAGGCTCAACCATCAGTGGTAGCACAGACATAACAACTGAAATAAATGCCAGAATAGGAAAGGCGGCCACAGCTTTTGGCAAACTCTCAAAAAGGGTGTGGAACAATAGCAAGCTGACCATCAAAACAAAGGTACTCGTGTACCAAACTTGCGTCCTAAGCACCCTGCTGTATGGCTCAGAGACATGGACCACCTACTCCAAACATGAAAGATCCCTCAACTCCTTCCACCTGCGCTGCCTACGCAAAATTCTCAAGATCAAGTGGCAAGACAGGATCTCAAATATCGAAGTTCTGAGCCGAGCCAACATTCCATCAACTCAGGCTCTCCTAGGCAAAAAAAGACTGCGGTGGCTTGGACATCTCCACCGTATGGAAAATGATCGCATCCCCAGACAAATTCTCTACGGGGAACTTGCTACTGGCAACCGACCCAGAGGTAGGCCACATCTGCGATTCAAAGACACTTGCAAGGTCACGATGAAAGCATTCAACATCGACCCCAATGAATGGGAGAACCTTGCAAGTGATCGAAGCAGATGGAGACAAAAATTGCGCAGTGGCACGCTCGCAATAGACTTCAAGGCAAAAGAAACATACCTGACAAAACGACAGAGGTGGAATGAAAACACTCGCCAAAGTGAACCCAAAAGACTGACCTGCAATCACTGCCATCGCACTCTCGGGTCAAACATTGGTAGAATAAGCCACGAGAGAAGCTGTCAGTCAAAGTGAAAGTGAATATTCTAGCTCCTAAGACCGTCTGTAAAGACGCTAAAGGCCATATATATATATCCATTAAAAATGCTCTATGCGCTTTACAGAAGCAACATGTTAACATACATGGGTAAAACAATTACAAAAAAATCAAACATGGTACTCTTAATTAAAATAGAAGGGAGCATACAGAAACACCCTTATAAAAGCTTACACACACAACCACAATTAATACACACATACAACGCCTACACACCCACATGCGCGCGCACACGCGCACAGATGCCAAACTTGGATTTTACTCATTGCTCAAAGTATGATGAAAATAAAATTGTTTTGAGCTGTTTCTTGAAAATAATAACGCTGAACTGAATTTCAATAGTCAAATTATTGTAAAAATATAAATATAATATTATGTAATTGAAAAAGTTGTTCGTTAATAAAATAGGAAGAGTAAGTGTATCAAAGATAGAGCAATTTGGCTCCAGGTGACCTGTTTCAAATATGGTACACTGCGCGCTATAGGGTTAACGTCAGCGCTAGTTTTGGTCGAGGGAGTGGAGAATGGGTCGATTTCCACTCAAGAAAATACATGTAGGCTGTCACAAATCCCAGACTGGGAGATGTAATAAGTTATGACAGGACAACAATCACGAACAAACAAGTTAACACTTAACAGAACAATCCATCAGACTCACACATTTATTAAACATAATTATACATATAATAGCGCAATTACATATATTATATTATTGAAATGACTGCCGTACAACGGCCTTATTCTCACACACACGCTCCCTCGGATCCACAATCCGGTAGTTACTCCTAAAGGCACTTCGGCCTCAGCCTCTCCCCTCAGGGTCTTAATAGTACATTAATGATTCACTGGCACCGCAGTCTCTCAATATCACCTTCCTATTGTCATACACCTTAGCACTCCCCTAGCACCTCCGCAGGGCAATAACACATTATTATTTCCATAGCCATCAACATGGCAACAACATAATATCAGTTCACTAGCCTATCAACATGGCAACAATATAGTATCTCATTCACTCTCATATCTACGTCCCTGTCCGTGGCCTGACTGCCACGACTTTATGTGCCTCTACTGTCCTGCACTGACAGCCTCACTTCTGGCCTATGTGTGGCCTCCGGCCCTATGCTGGCCTATCTCCTGTGCTCATCGAGGTGGCTCTGCGGCCCGTCCCCGACACCTACAAGAATAACATTACATTGGTATAATACCCTACCATTTCTATTCACTCCACCTCTCCTTACAACCCATGAAGCGTACACACACTAGTTCACCTTTCACTCACCACACATCTTACGGTAACACACCTCCATCGGAGTACACACTACTCACTCGCGCTACAAATCCATGAACTCACTTTCATCTATCGCTCATGGCGCACATTGCTATATCCAATATCAAGGACTTCCACATTCCTCACATATACTTATTCACATCATGGTAATAGACGAATATAATATAATACATCAATCATAATAATCAATCAACATTCTACATACCAGTCATAACTGGAAAGACTCTCACTAGTCTTCTCGACTGCTTCCTTTTATCTCTGCCCGATGGGCTATTATTCACAGATCCGCTCCCTAGGACCTTCTAACTTGCAGTGATAGTTATACAGCGCTTTCGCCTCCTTCAGACCCCCCCCCCCCCACTACTCACAACAGCACGCTTAACTTGCTGTCTACTGTGAGTCATTCTTACTCTACACCCGCTCTGTAGCAATCCCCTTAATTGCACTCACTCCACTCGTGACATCATCCCCCACCCCAAAAAAATTAATGCAATTAATTTCAAATCGCATCAAGATGACTGTCAACGAGTGAGCGTGAGCAATACCTACACTAGAAAATGACCTAGCAGTTCCCCTAGTATATAGAATACCGAAATCAGGGGAAAATATGGGGATCAATATGGCCTGCAATATGCATATATATATATGTGTCACATCATGAATAGCTAACTAAACACAATATCTAATACAGAATCAAAAACCACTCAACCTATCAACCATTCTTCATATCATATTTATAATGTCAATATTTTAAAGTCGACTCATTCACACAGATCCTGTCAATGTTCCTGTCCTCCCATGTATAAGCTCCTGAAATCTTCCCCTAGGCTCGACTAAGGTAGTCGGCGATATGATTGCTGGTTCCTGGAATTGGTTGAATAACGAAGGTGTACGGCTGTAAAGCCAATGCCCATCTAGACAAGCGTGGGCTGGACGAACGATTCTTCGACAAAAATGTCAGTGGCTTGTGGTCCGTCTGGATACAAAATTCTCGTCCCATGAGATAACGTCCTAGTTTCTGGACGGACCAGACAATGGCAAGACACTCACGCTCTATCACAGAATACTTTCTTTCTCTCTGCAATAACTTCCTACTGACATAACATACAGGATGGAGACATTCGTTCTTCTCCTGTAGAAGACAAGCGCCGACACCAGAGTCCGACGCATCCGTTCTGAGGATAAAATTAGATCGAAAATCGGGTAATATCAGAATGGGTGACGATGATAATGCTGTCACCAAATTATCAAATGATGTCTGACATTCAGACGTCCACTGGACCTTATCGGGTTGTCCCTTCTTAGTAAGGTCAGTAAGAGAAGATGACAAGGAGGAAAAATTTGGAATGAACTTTCTGTAATAATTTAAAATTCCCACTAAGCTTCTGACTTGTTTCTTTGTTTTAGGGATTTGCAACCCTACTAACTTGTCAATTTTTGTTACTTCAGGTCTCTGAACGCCTCTACCCACAATATGTCCTAAGAATACTATCTCTGGACATGCCAAATCCATCTTTGCGGGTTTAGCCGTTAACCCAAAATGACGTAATCGTTGAAAAATTACTGTTAGTGTCTGAATATGCTCAGACCATGTCGACGTATGGCATGCTATATCATCAAAGAATGACACGACATTAGGTATGTCCTTCAACACTAATCTCATTAATCGTGCAAACGTCGCTGGCGCGTTTACCAACCCAAATGGCATGACCTTAAATTGGAATAATCCAATGGGCGTTTGAAACGCCGTGTATTGTTTAGACTCCTCAGTAAGCGGGATTTCCCAATACCCTTTCGTCAAATCTATCTTGGAAAACCACGTGGACCCGGCCAATGAAGCTACCAATTCCTCCCGAAACGGAATAGGCTCCCCATCGCCCACCGTAATAGTGTTCAATCTTCGAAAATCAATACAGAACCGCACCGATCCATCAAGTTTCTTCACGAGGACGATGGGTGATGAATACGGCGATGTTGATGGTTCTATCACATCTAACTTCAACATCGACTCAACTTCCTTTATGACTCTATCTCTCGAAGAAAAAGGCAACGGATACGGTCTAAGAAATACTGGCTTATCCGAAGTCAACTTTATTTGGTGCTGGATCGCCGTAGTGCGACCCGGCAAATCCGTAACAACATCCGGAAATGACGCTAACAGGGTCTCAAGTTCCCTACTCCTTGAACTCGTAAGGTCAGGGTTAATTTTTACGTCCCTGTAACCTTGTGTCGGAGTTAACTCCGGCAATTGAATTTGTAACTCCTCCTGCGCCTCGGTGTCGCTTACGTCACAGTCCAACTGGTCTACGACCCCCGTACAAGCAGTAGAGAAGACAGTCTCCTCTGGTCTTGTCTGTGCACACAGATACTGTGGTCTCTCATAAAATCTCTGTAGCATATTAACATGGAAAACCTTACTCGCTCCATCAATGTGGATAGCGTAATCTACCTTTGAAACAACTCGCTCAATAACATAAGGGCCTTTCCATGTCATCAATAACTTATTATCGTCCGTAGGTAACAACAACAGAACCTTGTCTCCTGGCTTAAAAATTCTCAGTTTGGACCCTCTATCTTTATAGTCTTTTGCTCTTTTCGAAGCGATACTAGACGCTTCTTCTGCTATAGTGCGCGCTGCAGATAGTCTTTCTCTTAAATCAACAAGGTACTGAAACACCGAAATCTGCTCATCGTCTCCCGATGATGGCGACGTCATCATGTCCCGAAGAACATCAGTTGGGCCCCTAGGACTACGACCGTACATCATTTCGAACGGCGAGAATCCCGTTGACTCCTGCCGTACCTCTCTGTACGCGAATAACACTGCAGGGATATATCTATCCCAATCTTTAGGGCGATCAGCAGCTACCTTACGCAGCATCGACTTTAACGTCGAGTTCAATCTCTCGCACATGCCATTAGCCTGCGGATGATAAGGGGTGGTAGTGATGGGTTGTATGCTGAATAAGCGGAACAATTCCTTCATCATCTGCGACGTAAATTGCGCGCCCCTATCAGACAGAATTTGCTCTGGTATTCCTACCCTAGCGAAAATTGCAAACAACGCTTCCGCGACTGCCTCAGACGTTATGGTCCGCAGAGGAACCGCCTCTGGCCATCTCGTAGCATTACATATGACCGTTAAGAAAAATCGATTCCCCCTATCGGTCGCTGGGTGAATGGGGCCAACAAGGTCTATCGAGACCTTTTTAAACGGTTCCGAGACCGTGGGGATCTTCTGAAGAGGGGCCTGGGGTGTACGACCCTTATGCGTCGTCTTTTGGCACGCACTGCACGTCTTACAATAGACTTGCACATCTCTGTGGATCGATGGCCAGTAAAAATCTTTCAGAACTCTCTGCTTGGTTCTAGTACTTCCCATATGACCCGCTAATGGAACATCATGGGCCAGACGCAATACTGTAGCAATTAACGACCGTGGCACGACGACCTGCTTTTGAACGGAAGCCACTGTGACGTACATACGGAACAGAATGCCCCCCTGGACAAAAAAAGAAGATGACCCGATCTTATATCTCCTCGTTTTCTCGGTTCGCGCTTCCCCAAAACATGGGTTTAATGATGGGTCCTCCCTTTGTAATCTCGCCAAGCGCTCTGGCGTGATATCTAGGTTGACCGCTGGCGTAGCCAAAGGTCTAATCTTGTCTTTATCGGCTACCCGTCGGCGTGTTTCGACCGCGGCGCAAAAGTCAATACCTTTTGATTGCGACCATGCTTGCACGTTCTCATCGGAAGGGGAAACTACCCGTGATACATTCCCAATGATGAGCTGGGCGCCTGGAAAACAACCAACGACTGCTTCGACTTCCCCGCTAAGGAAAGGTGTATCTATCATTATTCTTGCCATGGGTAATTTCTCAATGGCCCCCGAAAATTGGATGCACGGGACAGTCTCACCTGTAAGCTGTGAATCCCGAATGCAATCCCTATGCACTCCCACAACGGTAGATCCTGTATCTCGTAAAACCGAGACCGGTTCGTCCCCAACAAACCCCGGATAAACCCTAAGACCACCTCCTGTATGACATGAATTCATAACGGGGATCTTTCTCCCACAAGGTAAAACACCGGAAGATAATAACTTCTCACAACTGGGACACTTAGAATACTGTCCGCCTCCGTTGTTCGATGTAGCGCACGCAGCCGCATGATGAAATTTATTTGGGGAACATGGACTGGAGCTACTGTCCACGTTCGCCGCTATCCTACCTGCAGGGCAGTTCACGCTGATGTGATCTGCTCTTCCGCAGTTCCAACACTTCGCGGCCCTACACTCGCGTGAAAAGTGACCCACGCGTCCGCAAGTCCAACACTCCGCTCCCTGTGCTACTCTAGGCCTGGGTCCCCGTGACCCATCGCGACCGGAACTAGAGTCCCTATGCCGTCGGTCATCGGCAAAGGTCACAATTCGCCACCGGCCATTACCGCGACCTAGCCCTCCTGCTCGGTCAAACTTACCGGATCCATATGCCGGTGATTGGTGATAGCCCCTACGCTGCCCCTGGGCTTGCCCGCTATAGGCACCACGCTGACGCGACCTGTCCCTAAGTCCTGCCGGCGACTCCTCGACAACGGCGACGTACCCAGCATCTTGGACGTACGCCCTGGCGACTGGTTTGGACGGATGCGCCGTACGGTATGCCTCCGCCAACTTAGACGCCTCCTGCACCGTCGCGGGTTCGTTCTCTTTCAGGAAAGCCACCAGATCTTTGTGGCACGACGCGTACAGCTGGTCACGGATCATTAAGTCTTTCAGTTTAGCAAAATCCGTGCCCACATGCGCCAAGTCTACCCAGTTCGCGAAATACTCCGTCAGTCTCGCGACGAAGGCAGCAAAGTCCTCCCTGGTATCTGCACGTGCTCGCCTAAACTGCTCCCGGAAATATTCCTCGGTACGCGCAAATCGGCGAAGCAGCAAAGCCTTCAGCTTATCGTAATCTTGTACGTCTTCGCGCTGTAGCTCTTTAAAGTATGTTAACGCTCGCCCCTGCAATAGCGACGCCAGGTACGTGGCCCATAATTCCTTATTTTCCCCCCATTGCAATTGTGCGTTCAGTTCGAACCTGTAAAGGAAGGCGTCTATGTCGTCCTTCCGGTCGTCGAACGTAGGGAGCTTAATCCTAACGCCACCTTTATTGGGTACCTGCCGCTCAACTGTTTCTGTTGGCGCACTCTTTTTGATTTCCAACTCCGCTATTCTTACTCGCGCGTCTGTCTCCCGCTCTTGAGCTTCTATCTCCTTTAACCTTAACTCCCTCTCCTGCTCCTGAGCCTTAGCCTCTCTTTCCTGTTGCTTAAACTCCCTTTCCTCCTCCTGAGCCTTAGCCTCTTTTTCTCGCTCTCTATCCTTAGCACGCTCATCGCGCAAATCCGCCTGCTGTTCTTTAATCCAGCCGCGTAGCTCCTCTCCCTCCAGGCCAAGTTCCTTACCCAACTTCATTAGTTGTTGGAGTTCCGCCATTTCACAGATTTATGGTTATGGTATCTATTATGCGAACGACCACCCTGTCGGTATGATTACTAACGATACGACCAGAGACCTGAGATCACACCAGATATAACAATACCCAGTTCAGAATACAATTCAGAAATTTACCTTTACAGCACAACTACTTCTATATCTACAAAATGTATAGCACTATTAATTATAAAAAGAATAGAAAAGACAAGAATAAGGAAATTCAGTAGAAGGACCACAAGTACGTCAAGGACAACGAACCAGACTAGGACAAAGCTTCTACAAAAAAAAACTATAATGGAAAAAAAAATGCAACCTACTACGCCGATTACACAACACGGTACAAACAAGAACAGAGTCTGAAAAAAAAGAACGTATCTACAGATAGGGAGGAGAAGGACAAGAGAAACGTCTTCCTAAAACAACGAGGAAGATAGAACGCTACAATCTAAACAAAAATACAGGTCCCTACAGAACTGGTCACTGTGATGAACGAAGTTCCAAAGTTTACCACACCTTTTTAAAAGGATAAACTAAGTTCAACACAGCAAACCCGCGCCACCGCCCGTATAACCTATAACGACAACAACAGCAAAAACAGGGAAAAAGACAGATTAAAGGAACAGCCCACAATCCAGGGCACAAAAATTTTGACTTTCACTTAACTTTTGAAATTTTGAGTAAAACTCCTCCCTTTAATCGGAGCTCTGGCTGCTCGTCTCCTCAGGCTGCACGCACACACTCTGGAAAGTTTAAATACAAATTAATACCTATTCATAGCAATACATGCATCAATATACATTCATTATTATACATAAATCATATCATGAAATGTCCATTCATCCAACGAACAAGACAGCACAATTACCTACTAACTAACTACAACTAAATATTACGAAAATGGACGAGTCACAATGGACGAGCCCCCAATGTCACAACGGACGAGCCCCCAATGTCACAAATCCCAGACTGGGAGATGTAATAAGTTATGACAGGACAACAATCACGAACAAACAAGTTAACACTTAACAGAACAATCCATCAGACTCACACATTTATTAAACATAATTATACATATAATAGCGCAATTACATATATTATATTATTGAAATGACTGCCGTACAACGGCCTTATTCTCACACACACGCTCCCTCGGATCCACAATCCGGTAGTTACTCCTAAAGGCACTTCGGCCTCAGCCTCTCCCCTCAGGGTCTTAATAGTACATTAATGATTCACTGGCACCGCAGTCTCTCAATATCACCTTCCTATTGTCATACACCTTAGCACTCCCCTAGCACCTCCGCAGGGCAATAACACATTATTATTTCCATAGCCATCAACATGGCAACAACATAATATCAGTTCACTAGCCTATCAACATGGCAACAATATAGTATCTCATTCACTCTCATATCTACGTCCCTGTCCGTGGCCTGACTGCCACGACTTTATGTGCCTCTACTGTCCTGCACTGACAGCCTCACTTCTGGCCTATGTGTGGCCTCCGGCCCTATGCTGGCCTATCTCCTGTGCTCATCGAGGTGGCTCTGCGGCCCGTCCCCGACACCTACAAGAATAACATTACATTGGTATAATACCCTACCATTTCTATTCACTCCACCTCTCCTTACAACCCATGAAGCGTACACACACTAGTTCACCTTTCACTCACCACACATCTTACGGTAACACACCTCCATCGGAGTACACACTACTCACTCGCGCTACAAATCCATGAACTCACTTTCATCTATCGCTCATGGCGCACATTGCTATATCCAATATCAAGGACTTCCACATTCCTCACATATACTTATTCACATCATGGTAATAGACGAATATAATATAATACATCAATCATAATAATCAATCAACATTCTACATACCAGTCATAACTGGAAAGACTCTCACTAGTCTTCTCGACTGCTTCCTTTTATCTCTGCCCGATGGGCTATTATTCACAGATCCGCTCCCTAGGACCTTCTAACTTGCAGTGATAGTTATACAGCGCTTTCGCCTCCTTCAGACCCCCCCCCCCCACTACTCACAACAGCACGCTTAACTTGCTGTCTACTGTGAGTCATTCTTACTCTACACCCGCTCTGTAGCAATCCCCTTAATTGCACTCACTCCACTCGTGACATAGGCCTATGTCGTCATACTCATGTTTAAGGAACATTTGTTGAGGGTCGTCAGATCGCTACTTCGTGTTACCCACAGACAATCTAAAAGGTAAATTTTAAAAAAAGGGGGGGGGAGGAGTGGATCCACAGTTAACTCTTTGTGTGCCACGAATATTTCCACGGTTGCCTATACAGGAAGAAAATAGTAGGGGAGATGAATGAAGACTAACCACAGCAACATTTATGAATAGAACGTTGACTTTCTTTCTTCCAGAAACAAATCAGCTTAGCATTCTTGTGCGCCGATACATCGGTGACTGGCACAAACGTGACCAGTGGAAGAGCCGATCCAGGGGCTATTGGCACGCAAAGAGTTAAATAATAGGTATAAGTGGGGGTGAGGAAGAGTCGCTCTTTTTACACCGCACATGACATGTCACCCAAAGTGTTATTAAATCTGACAGAAGTAATAGGAATTCTTATTTATATTGCAATTAATGAACATGGCAAATAATGCTAAAATGTTGGAGTTAAATGTCGACTTAAATGGAACATTTTGCAGTACTTAGCCATTTATAAGCTTACATGGTGTCATGGTTTGTGTACGAGGCGCTGTGGGTGGTAACGTTTTCACCCTTCTGAAGCACAATCTGTTTCCGGAACTGCTTTGAAAGTACTGAAAATCAAAGAAACACTACATTATTCACAAGATATACACGAAACAGGACATTCTGGGCAAGGTTATCTTTTACTTAATTTGTCCCAGATCTGGGGGCACCCTCTGGCAACCGACCTATTACTTGTCGACACTGCACATTGTTGAAAATCATTTAACAGTAATACCAGTCTCATATTTCCTTATTTTTGTTTCAGGGCAATAGAAGTCTGTTCAATAGATACTTTGACTGCACTGAAAAGTTTATGACTTGAATATAATCAGCTGAAGAGTCATCTTTTCACAGTTGTATGTCCATGGTTATTTATTATTTGTAATGAAATAATTAAATCCGAGCGTATATTAATGATTGTTATAAAGGGGAAGCCCATTTTGTTGTTAGACATTTTTTGTAATGTTACTTTTTTATTGGTGCGCTCAGCGCGGCAAATGTTTTTGGGCAAATTTATTTTCGGCAAATTCCATGGCAAAATTCCACAACTTTTATGGCAAAATTTGGCAAAATTAAGTTTAAAAATGGCAAAAACCTCCGGGGACGGTTAAAATTTAGTCTATTGGACACAGAAGCAATTAAAAACGTTTGTATTTATCTGATTCCTGGGAATATTTTTTTCTTGAAATTCTAGGTATTTTTCAGTGAGGTCATTGCCCATCTTTCTGTAGTTTAAAATCTTTAAAATATGCACGTGCTTGCTCACCAATGCACATGCATGTTTACTATTCCTATCCGTACGTCCTAGTGTGTCATAGACAGCATACTTTTAGAGAGGACTTTATTGCAGGGTTTTTGTATTTGTATTTTGTACACTTCTCTAATCCCATTTGGGAAATTTGGCATTTGTGTCATTGCAGCCCTGTTACAACTGGAGCAGACATGCCGTCGTCACAGTGCAGCGCTGGTCGGCGGTTTTTTTTTGGCCGGGGGGTGGGGGGGAGAGAGGGGGGAGAGATAAGGGGGGAGGGGATGGGAGCGGTAGGGGTCAATTTTATTTAATTTTGCCCGGGCAGCGGCCTGTTCGGCCATACTCTTTTCGATTTCCAACTGCCAAGGTATCTTTAACGTGTGCAACGTGCACATGGGCCCTCCGAGTTTTCCGTCCTTTTCCGAGAAGACTAGGTGCTCGATCCTAGTATCTGCCATGGGATCAAGGACAGGAAAATATGAAAAAAACTCTCAATATTGCAACATGCCTGCACCGACCGGTATTTGAACCCGGTACCTTCGGCATGAGAGGCGAGCACCTTGCCTCTAGACAACGGTGGTTTTATTGTCGACATGTCATACCCATAGTCGCACGTCCTGGGGTCTCGGAGTCAGATGCACCGCACCCCTAAATTTATAGGATTTTACTTTTATACCCCTACCTGTGTGTAAACGTGTATTCTGGGGTCTGAAAGACACCATACTTTTAAAGAGGGTATCATAATAAAGAGTGTTCTTTAGGAGTGTGGGTGTCGATGTTACACCACGGCGTACGTCATGCGTAGTTTTTATTGACACAGGGCATTCCGTTTCAGCGTTTCGTAGAAATGATAACACTGCGTGATGAAAGCTTAGTTGAATGATCTGAAAAATGTTTAAAAATAGCTCCATATGTCACCATTTCGAAAATCAATGCACGTACTTATCGAGCAGTGTACCAACCTCTCTCTTCGCTTGAGATTATGGGTTTTTGGTCACGTGACTCATGCAACTTAAAAATTCCATTACGATTATATCATGCGTGAAAACACAGTGATCATCGAGCTGTTCAAGCACATGTAGCCCCGCTCGCTAGTTCTGATTACCTCAATACATGGGGCTCTCCATTTTCTCACTGTTTTGATAATGACTTATTTCTGTTTCGGTCAAATTCTTCGCAATGACTTGCCGATTCTTTTCAGAACTCGAGATGGCAGGAAAGATGGGATGAACAAACAACAAATAAATGACACTTTATCCAAGATCAACTTGGACAGTGGACTCATGCCTCTCAACGAAATTGGGGAGATGAGATTGTCCTTTTAGACTCCGTCCGGGTCATACCCACCTCTCAGGGTTTTTTACTCAGGGGGGAAGGTCACCACGAATGTGTGGCATTGCCATCAATTAAACATATTTTGATTGAATATATGTAAGTTTCATGCTCGGCACTCGGCCTGCCGACCCATGAAAGAATGATTTTCTGACGTGAACCTACACGGCCTCTTGTCCTTTCTGAAAGAGACTAAGATATACAACTTGATTTTAAAAAAATTGTACACATTTACAGTGTACAAAACTCTTTTCAGATCTATACAAAAGAACTTTTGAGAATTTTACCAACTAATAAAATTTATACAGAAATATTTTATTTTATTTGTAAAATTTAGAAGCTCTGAATATCAAACATGAATAAAGTATTAATTTATCGTTCTTGATGAGCCAATCAACCCACTGGACATAACTCAGAAATGAGATGAAGTTACTTAAGGGTTTGGACTCGTCTTTGGACCATTGAAAATTCTTCAGCGTGATCAAGGGAGCAACTCTGGAAGAGAACTGAACAGATATAGTATAAATTCAGTACATAATATATATCCAAATCATTCGTAATTATTACACCGTAGAGGTAATGTTCCGGAATACCTAGGCAAAAATAACACTGTCACATGAAATACGGAATCCACAACTGTACACTGACATTTAAAATTTACATGTATTAGCTCAAAGCACTCGTGAGGGTGAAAAATATTCGGCGACACTTTTTTTGTTTTGTTTTTTGTTTGTGTGGTCGTACACGTTTTCCGATTGTTTTGCAGGCAAGCAAGTGCTGTCGTGTTCCACTGTCCTGCCGAAATTTTGCAGACTGGCTGTCAAAGTTAATTAGAGGCCTAAGGCTTAAATCCACTGGGATCAGAAACTGTCCTTGAAGAATTGAACTAAACTTCACAATTGTTTAGCATTAGCAAAAAATTGTTTTAACTTCAAGATTACAAAAACAAAAATATGCCGTTAATGAATCGTGATTGTTTAACAAATGATAATAGTAGTTATAATAATAATAGTCATTTCCTAAAGTAACTTTTTGAGGCTTACTTGCCAGGTGTTGAGAACACTGTTGTCATGTGACTTCAGCAACCAATAGCTTGGGCCTTTACTGTAAAAATTATGTATTAGCGATCAATAAAGACAACGAGAGGAAACATAATAATACTGATTATTTGGCAGACCAGAGAATTTCGTACATTTCCGTTGCTGACCGACACGAAGTTATTACTGTGATACTGTGACCAGTGCGGGTGTTTCTGGTGTTTTAACTTGTCCAGGTAGACGGGATAAAATGTAAAATTTAGTCTAAGTAGAAATGTTGGAATCAACGCCTGTGTTGTGAATATTGAATTAAAATGATCTCACCGGACACCGTGTCGGAAAAGGTCCGTTATTTGACTTTGAACAAAAGTGAAACAAACTATTCAGATTGGACGTCTGAACATCTGAGAATTGTGAAAGTCGCGTACTCTCGCAGCGATGAGGCAATGTGTGAACACAGAATTCATAAATCTTTGTGGAGACGTATAAAGCGTCCTTGGGTACCAGTTAAAATGGATGTGACTGAACTGAGTAGTAGATCTGTTTGATTCAGACGAGAACTGTAACAACATTCTGTATTTATTGTGTGTGAGCAATAGAATGCAGTATCCGAGAGTTGGGCGCTGTACAAGGTAAATATGTGACTTCAAAAGACAATGAAACCTTTTGTTTTGCCCGGCACCTAACTTCAAATGGTAGGCTACAGAAGAAGTTGAATTCTCTAAAGGTGTCCGACAGTTTAAAGACACCCCCCCCCTCCCCTTAAGACGGAAAAAGACTTTGAAAAAGATAGTAGACGATGTCAGTATTTCATAAATTTTGCTAGTGTTGTGTGATACAAAATTTGCCAATGCTTGTTTGCCGAGCTCTGAGAAAGGGGTAGAAGTTTAGGTGACCTACTTTCAGTAGATTGTACCCGAGACCAATCATTCCTCTTTGAGTATACAATGTATTAGGCCCGCAACATTGTGCGTATTAGTTTTCTTTTAAACGGATGAAGTGAACTTTCTTGACATCATTGACAAGCGCACAGCTCGTCAGACGGAATTTGGTGCGTTGATTTGCCCCGAACAGTGGGCTGTAGGATAAGTTTAGATTAAGGATGCCAGGCAAGTAACATTCTGCGCATGTGCAGCATTCTTTTACCTTACTTGGATTGGAAATGATATCTCGCATTTTAATTCTGATTGGATAGAAATTCTTCCGGTCTGCGACATTGTGTAACTTTCTTTTTCACCCTCCACAAGCAAGCATGCCGGCGTATTTTCGATGCACTGTGTTCGGTCTGATCGTTTTAAACGTTCTTCCCTGGTCAGCGTTCTCAAAACCTGTCCACCCAGATGACACCAAACGTCCGTACTTAAATGCAACATGCGCACCAGGCACATTCTACAGAAAAGAAAAGTATAATTATGCCTGCATTGAATGCCCAAACCGTGAGTTTCTCACACGTTTGTTATGTCATATCCCGCAGAACTTTTTTCAGTTCATTTAGCCATCTGTCTGTCAGTCCATCCACCCGCCAGTTTATTCATCCATCCATCTATGATCATTTACAGAGAGAGAGAGAGATGTTGAACTTTATATCTTATTTCCAGAGCATTATTGTCCTCACCACAAGCATCAAAGCCCAGAATGTCTCAAATGTTCGAAACTCACGCTGCAACGCAAATGGCATGACCATTTGGTTATAGATCAACCTTGCACTGCCACTCATGACACAATCTTCAAGTGCGCATCCGGATACTGTAGGTGTCCGTCAAACGACAACCACCAAGGTAAATGATTCAGAAAAACATCTTACGAGTTTCAATGCTCTTGTTATAATAATCAGTTAACATTATAGTACATGATTACTATTTGTTATATTTTTGTAAAGTCGACGAGCACATTTCAACTTTCCATTCATACCCCGCCCGGGTACTATACCCGGTGTTAAACTGGCGTAGCCCAGAACATACCAGAGGTGTTATAACCCCCCCCCCCCCAGATTATACCCCCTACCTTTTTTAAAAAAACAAGTCAAGACCACAGTTTATTTCAACCTTAGTTTCAGTTGTTCTTTATCACTGTCATCAGATGTCATATTAATATATATGAACACATTCTTGACACCCATAAATCATAACACAATTTAGAGGAAATAATAACAACAGTTTATTTCAGTCTTAGTTTTAATTGTTATACATACATGCATTCTTGACTCCTGTCAACCATGGTACATTTTAGAGGTAATAAACATGTCATTAAAATGCATTGATATATATACAAAAGATTAGACTTCAACATTAATTTCTTTCATGTCTGTTGATATTTTTATTATTGTTTTGATAATTGGTTGTCCATGAGTATAACATGCATTGTATTTTTTGTTACAATGATGCAGAGAGAAAAGGCCGAAAAACAACACTCATAGAAAAAAAATGAAAACAATAATAACCCCAAATGGTGCAATTCCATCATCCAGCAGAAATATTTCATATAAAACTAAATACACACTAAATTTTTTATTAAGCGATGAAATCTACATGTCCACATCCATTTAAAACATTACAGAATGCCAACCAGTAATATACTATAATTAGTATAATAACAATAAGAACACCAAGTCATTTTATGTACACTTGAAAATAAAGAGAAATATCAATATAAGAATTATCATCATCATCTTGGAATAATACAAAGATATAAGAAGGATTGTAAAAATGACAGTGCAGGCCTACAAATCATTCTAGAATCTATAAGCAGAAATGTGTATGTATCAACTATACGTAAAAAATGTGTTAAATCTTTTCAACTATTCAAGCAGAACGGGACAGAAAGCTTTAGTGAAATAGCCTTGATAGTTGTGTAAAAACCGACAGAGTAAATCCATTGAGACAACATTAGTGCATCGTATAAAGTAATTAGATCTATAGTATGTTAAGGCAAAATGCGATTGATCAAGTTGCGTTAACAGTATTTGTTGTTAGTGAATTCTTTGATAGCTTATTTGTAGAAAGATTATATACATTTCATTGGATTAGTTTGCATGGCATTTGAAAGATTGCAGTTATGTGTTATAGTGAACAAGCATAATCACCCGTTCAATGAACGGAAAGAAAATAAAATGATAATACATGAGTAAAAATCATGTGACTCACAATTCACATGAATTAAAATGGTAATCCCAATAGATCTGATAACAATAACATCTTTGGAGAATAGTCCAGTACAAAACTTTCGGGTTTACAATGTTTCTAGATTGCTTATCAGGTGCTAAGATAACTGTTGAATTTCTGTTTCCTGTTCGTGAAGAGCTACATACACCACTCCATGCTTAAAAACAGGACGGCGTAAATCCTTAGAGCCCTTAAGATTCTGGTATGAATCAGCCCTTAGCCTTGATTGCTCTCATCTTATAAGCTGCAGTCTCTCCGACTCAATCTTGGCATAGGCGTTGACCATGAAGTGCTGAAAAAGCCGACGCGCATGGAGAGTATACTTTCCATGCCGGGTGAAAAACTCAAAGCAATAGGACTGATTCTGTGTCCGTTTGTAATTAAATTTTATTAATTGCAGATCCCAGCCATCTGTTCCTTTAGGGAAAAGTATTGGGTACTGAAGAGCATCATAGGCTCGGTGTAGCTCACAGATCCTCTGCACATTATTATCTCTCTGGTGTAAGACAATATCATGGTGTCCAACAGGATTATTAGGCATTAAAATAATTTCTGGAGCTCCCTGTGCATCGTATCGCCTACTGTGTTCCTTAGCAGGACGTGCATCCTCTGCAATGACAATTTTGAAATTTGGGAACTGACTACGCCTAGCAAACTCATACCCTGACTTTAGTTCATGGACATACTTATTATGATCTTGCAATACTGTTTGAACCAATAAAACTACAGCTTCACACAGAGGACTGCCCAAAACAGACATTTGTCTACGAAGTTGATCCATCTCAAAATCCATGTAATTCGCAAAAACTTAGGCGGCTCCTGTGTCAAAGGCTCCAATGGTCCCACCAAATGACATACTTGACCCTGAATGTAAAAATTAGGATTCCATCCATCCACACGAATCATCTTACAGTTACATTCAAACAAAGTCATTTGAAAGGCACAATTGTAATGTCTGATATAAGAAACTTTTCGATTCTTCAGAATCACCACATTATAATCGCTTGAATCCCGGAGGTAGTTCAGGATACGGCTACAATTTAATTTTACCATTGTTACAACACATTGCTGCTGTCTCTGTGGCATGACAACATGGGCATTGCAGAGAAAGATTTCCTACGGCTATGGTCACCAAACAACTTTCCAGAGAATAATTTAAGGCCTTTGGTAAAGTATTGTGTAGTGCAGCTGGATATAGGCGGTGCAAGATCTGGCAAGGGTGGCATTACTTCTTAAGTGACGGGGACGCTTAGCATTGGGAGTTAAACGACCCATCGTGGACTTTCATTTGCGAGGCATCTGATGAAAAAAAAAAAAAGATTAAATAGTTGATGGAAATATGTAACGTTTTGAGTAGAAAAATGAATTAGGCGGCCTCAATGTAAAATACATGCACCCCCCCCCCCCCTGCAATTTCTATTTAGATGCAGATATCAATGAAAAACTGTACTGTACAATTGGATCTAGATTGAGAGTAACACCCAGATCTATATCTAGATATAGTTAAACCTTTCTTGGATCTGTCAGCATTGATTTATAATGGTGTTCGTGATTCCCAACTACTCGCTGACTAAAATAAAAAATAAAAAAATCAACTCTAAAAATCATTGATAATGGTAATTTTGACTCCTAAGTAACTGATCAGTTTACCAATAAGAAACTTTTCGATTCTTCAGAATCACCACATTATAATCGCTTGAATCCCGGAGGTAGTTCAGGATACGGCTACAATTTAATTTTACCATTGTTGCAACACATTGCTGCTGTCTCTGTGGCATGACAACATGGGCATTGCAGAGAAAGATTTCCAACGGCTATGGTCACCAAACAACTTTCCAGAGAATAATTTAAGGCCTTTGGTAAAGTATTGTGTAGTGCAGCTGGATATATAGGCGGTGCAAGATCTGGCAAGGGTGGCATTACTTCTTAAGTGACGGGGACGCTTAGCATTGGGAGTTAAACGACCCATCGTGGACTTTCATTTGCGAGGCATCTGATGAAAAAAAAAAAAAGATTAAATAGTTGATGGAAATATGTAACGTTTTGAGTAGAAAAATGAATTAGGCGGCCTCAATGTAAAATACATGCACCGCCTCCCCCCCCCCCCCCCCTGCAATTTCTATTTAGATGCAGATATCAATGAAAAACTGTACTGTACAACTGGATCTAGATTGAGAGTAACACCCAGATCTATATCTAGATATAGTTAAACCTTTCTTGGATCTGTCAGCATTGATTTATAATGGTGTTCGTGATTCCCAACTACTCGCTGACTAAAAAAAAAAAAAAAACAAAAAAAACAACTCGAAAAATCATTGATAATGGTAATTTTGACTCCTAAGTAACTGATCAGTTTACCAATAAGAAACTTTTCGATTCTTCAGAATCACCACATTATAATCGCTTGAATCCCGGAGGTAGTTCAGGATACGGCTACAATTTAATTTTACCATTGTTACAACACATTGCTGCTGTCTCTGTGGCATGACAACATGGGCATTGCAGAGAAAGATTTCCTACGGCTATGGTCACCAAACAACTTTCCAGAGAATAATTTAAGGCCTTTGGTAAAGTATTGTGTAGTGCAGATGGATATAGGCGGTGCAAGATCTGGCAAGGGTGGCATTACTTCTTAAGTGACGGGGACGCTTAGCATTGGGAGTTAAACGACCCATCGTGGACTTTCATTTGCGAGGCATCTGATGAAAAAAAAAAAAAGATTAAATAGTTGATGGAAATATGTAACGTTTTGAGTAGAAAAATGAATTAGGCGGCCTCAATGTAAAATACATGCACCCCCCCCCCCCCCTCCCCCTGCAATTTCTATTTAAATGCAGAAATCAATGAAAAACTGTACTGTACAATTGGATCTAGATTGAGAGTAACACCCAGATCTATATCTAGATATAGTTAAACCTTTCTTGGATCTGTCAGCATTGATTTATAATGGTGTTCGTGATTCCCAACTACTCGCTGACTAAAATAAAAAATTTAAAAAAAAAACAACAACTCTAAAAATCATTGATAGTGGTAATTTTGACTCCTAAGTAACTGATCAGTTTACCAATAAGAAACTTTTCGATTCTTCAGAATCACCACATTATAATCGCTTGAATCCCGGAGGTAGTTCAGGATACGGCTACAATTTAATTTTACCATTGTTGCAACACATTGCTGCTGTCTCTGTGGCATGACAACATGGGCATTGCAGAGAAAGATTTCCAACGGCTATGGTCACCAAACAACTTTCCAGAGAATAATTTAAGGCCTTTGGTAAAGTATTGTGTAGTGCAGCTGGATATAGGCGGTGCAAGATCTGGCAAGGGTGGCATTACTTCTTAAGTGACGGGGACGCTTAGCATTGGGAGTTAAACGACCCATCGTGGACTTTCATTTGCGAGGCATCTGATGAAAAAAAAAAAAAGATTAAATAGTTGATGGAAATATGTAACGTTTTGAGTAGAAAAATGAATTAGGCGGCCTCAATGTAAAATACATGCACCCCCCCCCCTGCAATTTCTATTTAGATGCAGAAATCAATGAAAAACTGTACTGTACAATTGGATCTAGATTGAGAGTAACACCCAGATCTATATCTAGATATAGTTAAACCTTTCTTGGATCTGTCAGCATTGATTTATAATGGTGTTCGTGATTCCCAACTACTCGCTGACTAAAATAAAAAATTAAAAAAAAAAAAAAACAACTCTAAAAATCATTGATAATGGTAATTTTGACTCCTAAGTAACTGATCAGTTTACCAATAAGAAACTTTTCGATTCTTCAGAATCACCACATTATAATCGCTTGAATCCCGGAGGTAGTTCAGGATACGGCTACAATTTAATTTTACCATTGTTGCAACACATTGCTGCTGTCTCTGTGGCATGACAACATGGGCATTGCAGAGAAAGATATCCTACGGCTATGGTCACCAAACAACTTTCCAGAGAATAATTTAAGGCCTTTGGTAAAGTATTGTGCAGTGTAGCTGGATATAGGCGGTGCAAGATCTGGCAAGGGTGGCATTACTTCTTAAGTGACGGGGACGCTTAGCATTGGGAGTTAAACGACCCATCGTGGACTTTCATTTGCGAGGCATCTGATGAAAAAAAAAAAAAGATTAAATAGTTGATGGAAATATGTAACGTTTTGAGTAGAAAAATGAATTAGGCGGCCTCAATGTAAAATACATGCACCGCCCCCCCCCCCCCTGCAATTTCTATTTAGATGCAGAAATCAATGAAAAACTGTACTGTACAATTGGATCTAGATTGAGAGTAACACCCAGATCTATATCTAGATATAGTTAAACCTTTCTTGGATCTGTCAGCATTGATTTATAATGGTGTTCGTGATTCCCAACTACTCGCTGACTGAAATAAAAAATTTAAAAAAAAAACAACAACTCTAAAGATCATTGATAATGGTAATTTTGACTCCTAAGTAACTGATCAGTTTACCAAAAAAATTTTCAGAGGTGTTCTTGACATGTCGAATTGATGTTCACGAATAACACTAACAGCAAGGCCCTATTTCCAACGAATAAGTTATTGTCCTAAATTTCTTTCATTCTAATCTAGAATCTAGATCTAGATCTAGAGATCCATACAATAAAAAACAGAATGGGCAAGTCAATCTGTGGCTGTGCCGCTGTAGAATGCTAAACTCTACACTTTAGAGTAATTTAGACCCAGAATCTAGATCTAGATCTAGATCTAGATATATATCTAGACTCTAGATCTAAAAAGTGTAACTGTATAGTGTAAGCTTTGATCTCGCATTTGTAGATCTAGACTCTAGATCTATGTCAAATTAAGGGATCTTCCTGGAGGCAGAGCGAGTAAATCCAGCTAGATCTAGATTTAGCTGTAGTGTAAGTAAGCTTATATAGAGCTCAAACACAAAGATAAGCAAGATCTCTATAGTATAATGTATTTGTTAATGTTATTTTGTAAGTAAGTCGTGAAAAATTCAATGATGCTTACCTTGACCAAAGCATGTACTTCAACTCTTCAAGCCAATATGTGCGTGCAACTGAATCCGTCACAATTGAAATCAATGTCAAAGGTGGAGAATTTGTGGAGAGAGTAGAGCTCAAGATCTAGATGTGTAATGCAGCTTGGCCAAAACGTGTTCTTCGAGTCACCATGTGCATGCAAATGAATCTTTCACATTTGAATTGTAGTTGTAGAGATATTGGGCGGTCTCGGTGCCGGATTGGTTTCACGATACCGTAATAGAATATTGTGCCGGATCGGTTTCAAACATAGATACTATGGTTTCAAACGATACTTCCTTTCAAACAGATGATCTAAGCATAGGAAAAAAAAACTCGATCCCCGATACTTTTTATGACATGAACGATACTTTCAGGATGACGCCAAGATGGAGAATGAAAATTAGAACTGTTGACAGCACGATGAAACAATGCATTTTCTATAAATTCAAGAACAAAACTAATCAAAACAATAAAAACTTCCGTGCACCCTCCAGGGTATTTGAAATGTACATGCAAAATTTGGTTACTGTAGGTGGCCTAATAAAAAAGCCTTTTGCGTTCAAAGGTGGAGAAAGTGCGTAATATATAATTAGATATAATTAGATACGGGTGTGTCACTGGCGAGTGAAATAAAATTACATGTAAAAAACTGACCTTGTCCGTCTCTACCTTCCTAAACTTGACACGTCCCTTGCCAAGGGATTTAACAACTGTATTATTTACACACACAAAAAATAATCTCTAAAATGACTTCATTTTTATGAGTCCGTTAATTATTTCACCCATTGCGACTAAGTGTATGTCAGTGCCAAACAAACAATACAACTCAAGTTTTACACATGGGCAACCAACTACAAAAACAAGTGCAACATGACAACGAACGTGAGTGAAATGAGAGTTAAAGCTGAATCATTTCATTTTGAATGGATATCCAACTCACAGTATATCAATACATATTACCATAGATATAGTACACTAGATCGCCGACTCTCATTGGTCGGTGGAAAGGAAACCGACGCTTCCCAGGAAGTCCGGCCGCCATTGTTTAAGCCTGATAAACAGCAGACGGCGTACTCTTCCTGTGCAGTTTCACTTTCGTTTTTTTTTGACATCGTTATTTTTTCAAGATCGACTGCAAACTCCAGCTGACAATTTGAAAGGTAAGGAATCACAAGATATTTATTTGATTGGTTTTATTATCTTGTTTACCAAGAGTTTTAGTCTGTTTGTTGCAAAGTTAGTGAGGAACAGGCTCTCTTTCTGCCAGCAGTAGCAGCGCGTCATTGACCGCTATGATCTAATCTAGATCTAGATTTATGTGGGTGCAATTAACCGAATAAAATGGGCCTCGCAAGATTTTTTATATAGACTAGATCTATATTAGGAAGGTCTTCCGCCCGTCCGCGCCAGTCAAGAAAACACAACTACCCCAGCCCCTTTTCGCCTGATTAGTCAATCTGACTACCGCCCATTGACACAAACTGACTGGACCCTCACGCCCCCAGGTCCATCTGACCATTCCATGTGTTGTGAGTTTAAATTGATAACAGTGAGAATGTGTAACCGTGGGCTTTACTTAATAGCGGTAAAAATTATGGCGCGGACGGGCGGAAGACCTCCCCTATATGATATGAGAATGGCTTTCTGATGGTGTTTGTCAAAAGTTTGTGTTAGTTTATTGCAAATTTAATGAGGAACAGGCTCGCGTACCGCTAGCAGTCAATAGCGTGGCGTCATTGACCCAAGTACAGCAGTCAGCATCACTGTCTGCTAATGTTATATAACGGTATTGATAACAGAACAGCTAGTGTGGTTTGGCTAATCAGATTTCGTTTCTTGAACTGCTTTCGTAACTTCTGTTTTGGCTGTGCAACTTATTATTCTCAGCCCGGACATCTGGCACAGTACATTAATGTCTGATGTCAATTGATGCTCAGTGATGAATATGAGTAGGCTACTGAGGGAAAAAAAAGTTAAGAGAGGTGTGCTTACAATTACATTTGCTTTGGGTAGCTATGTAAGCAATTAAAAAGGCCCATTATGAAGAGCTAGCACAGTAGGTGATAGAGGCAAGGATGAAATTCATATGTGAAATAGACTTAATACTGATAGTGTAGCTGTTCCTCAGTCAGTCAGTGTTAACTATGAAGATATATAGGCCTATTATATTTAAAAAAAAATAGATCTAGAGTTTGTAAAACAGGACAAAAGACTAAGTCTGTTGATCTGATAGTCTGCTGAGACAGAGATAATCAGAAACAAAGTAGCATTTACAAGATCTTGCAAATAATGCTGACCAGAGGAAACTGATAATAATTTAATTAACCAACATAATTGCAAAATTCTGGGAAAATTCCAAGCACTATTTACAAGAAGAGATCTGTCTTTTTAGTGTGATCCTGATTATAGATAAATTATAATTGTGCTCTAGTGTTTGCAGTCCTCTGAAAGGTAAGGATTCGTGTTTTCGAAACATACCAAAGCAGCATAAAATGTCCATAATCTTTTTTATGCCTCTGATGCTATGGTGGGTAGGACTGAACTCCAGGTTCTTTTTGGGATAGCAAAATTCAGAAGTCATGCACGCTCATTGTGGATATTAAGGCTGCCACATGTATTCTTTGCCATCTGGAAATTGAAAAGAGAATGCTGTTTGGACCATTGCTCAGGCAAATGTATCTATTATACTCTATAGTAATCACTTGCAGAAAGTTTTTTTGAAGATTTTATTGTTTAGAGAAAAATTTACCTGTATTTTATCGAATGGAAATTATTAATTTATTCATTTATTTCAGATTCGTCAAAGAAATGGGTGGAATAACAACCCAACTGCACAACAGTTTCGGGCTTCAGTTCGCACACTCATAATTCAGAATGATGTGAAAGCATCCGAGTATGCTAATTGCCTTCAACTGGATGGCACAGAGGAGTTGCAGTTGGACTGTTTTCTTTTGAAGGCACCGGCAAAACCCCAAAACCTGCCTGATTTCTCACAGGATGACATGTTTGCTGCTGCGGTTGACAGGCTTGAGTCCACCTTTACACTCCCGGATAATGAGTGGAGATACTCATGCTTGACCTACACAGCAGGATTTGTGTGCGCACGTCTGATTCCAAAAATAAAATGTTCAGATTGCAGGGCTGCCTTGACATGTGCGGAAACTCCGGAAGATATTCATTTCTCCTTTCTGAGGAGAAGAGATCAAGGCGGTCTTGTATGCCCTTCCGACGGTGTTGTGCAGCTTTTGTTGGCAACAGAAAAAGCATTCAGGGTTGTGATGCCTAGCCCAGATGTCATGCAGACCTTGCCACACAAGAAATTCATTGATGTCCAGATTCAAAACCTCGTCCTCACATATGTAAAGGAGAAATATTTTGATCTATTCCCATCTTTGCGGGATCATTTCTATGACCACGAGATGATTGTAGAGGAGGACCACATCACTAGCCTCATCAAAATTGTGGCATCTTACTACTTGCGGATGAGACTCTTTAAGGCTGGCAAATTGCACCAACAGAGAATGATCCTTGGAGGCAAAGCAGCCAAGAGGATGAAACTGAACAAGTTGGTACTGTTTAGTGGACAGTAGTTTTTTTTGTGCTGCTCCTCATCCCCGTCTTGGAATACATGAACACCGGTGGTGAGTACAATTTTATGTATTTATTGTTTCTTGGTTCCTTGTTAAACCTGAATAGAAAATTACTCTATATGTGGACTTGCAATTTCTCTTGCGACCCGAGTTATTAGTGTTACAAAAGTGAATGTTTCATTTAACGTCCTCAAGAGATGTAGACTATCCTTACTGTGAAACATACGACAGCGTGTGGAGTTTGCTTTTTTAACAGGATGTATATGTGTTACCTCTCCTCCTTCCATCAAACTGTTTACTGATTTCCATCTTTCCTTCTGTACCTCTTCTTCTTTCTTTCAAGAAATACTGTGTCCCGTGGGTGTGTCGCCCCATACATTCTTCACGTTTGACTGATATTCAGTTGGATTAACTGATAATAAGGCTCTCTGTCTCATTCCTTTCTCCATTATTGAAATGTTGCTTTTTTTGAATGGGTGACTGTGGACAAATACAAGCATCTTAGAACAGCTTGGCACCACCAGAAGAATAACACCTGAAATAAATAAAAGAAGACTTGCATACATCGGCCACGCGGCCCGAAACAAAAGCACGGCCCTTATGATATCAATCCTTCAAGGAAAGACAGAAACAAAGAGAAAACAAGGAAGACCACCCATTACATATCACGATAACATCAAGAAAGTCAGCCAGCTGGAAATAAGTGAACTAACTAGGAAAGCTAAGGACAGGATTGGGTGGGGGAGATTTTGTCGTGACATCCACTGTAGCAGCTAACATCGATGACGATGAAGCCGACAGGTGAGGTGACTGTGGACATCAAAATCATGAGTCGCTAGCTGGTCAAACCATTGTTTTTTAAACATCACTGTGCGTCGTTTTGTTTTGTTTTTTGGGGGGGCGAGGTGGGTTGTATAGCCCATTGAATGCATATGCGGTATGTATTTTAATTGAATTCCGCCAAGATTAACATTGTAGATGTAGATAATTTTTTCAACATTTTTTTTTTTTGAAGGTCGATATAGATCTACATAGCACTATGAAAGTATAAAGCTGTCTCATAATGAGTTGTTTCAATGCTCAAAAACTTCTGAAGAGCATTTAGAACAGTGATTTGTATATTATTGTCTCGCAAACTCACACATGGTAAACCCCCTCCCCCCCCCCCCCCCTCTCCCGAAAACAAAAAACAACGCACGCCCGCAACATTACTGCTATACTCCTTGGCTGGCACGACTGTACAGCATCGGCGAGCTTCAGGCTTAGCGTAATGGCGGCCTCGTTTTCAATTCGTTGCGTGGGCCGCTGGCTGGCTCAGCGATCTAGTGTACTATATCTATGCATATTACTGCCTGTTTTTCCTCTGGATTGTATTATGATTTACAGGAGTCAAAAATGTATGATTCATTGTATGTATGACTATGACTCCTGACTACAATGATAAAACGATTTAAACTATAATAATAATAATAATAATAAGTACATTTATATAGCGCTTTATGCCTAGACCTCAAAGCGCTTTACAAACGCATTCACTCCCACATTCTAATTGTACATAATATGCACACAATCTCACTCAAGCACATGCACAGATTCCTAATGCTATAGAAGTTTTTTTTGTTTTTTTTAAGAGCTCAGATTGAAATGCGATTTTGAATGTATTCATTCAGTGCATGACTCAGTGATCACTAAATAAAGAAATAATAGGTAGCTAATTAAGCGAACAGAGATGAACAAAAGTTTTATAAATATATAGATGCCTATAGAGGTGTGTTTGAACATACATGAAGATACTCGAAGGAATTAAAAGTGAAGACTAAGGTAAATAAATAGATAAATAAATAAATAGATGAGTAAGAGAAAACATACATAACCAAGTAAATGAATACACAGCTGTCTATGGGGAATATCCTGGGGATCGGACCCAACTTGAGTCTTTTATATCCCAGAATTGTTAACTACTGAATTCTGTGTTGTCGGCCTTCTCGAACCCTCTAGGTCTTTAACATTATCAGCTGATCAGTTTTAGAGTTCAGTTTTAAACAGCTGGTACTATAGAAATACAAACACAAGCCAATCATAATGATAATCAGTAAAAATACGGATTAAAAGAACAAAAAAAAACAAAAAAAATCTGTCTTCCATGTGGTACGTGTTCCCAATGGTTTTAAATACTAAGAGGATGAGTCATCTATAAAATAATTAATGCAGATATGATGCATAATAGAGTCAATCGAGACAAGGAAACCAAAACAACAACAAAAAAAAATAAAAAAAATGCCAATTTTCTAACCAAATAATAATAATATAATATTATCAGTACCAGAATAATTATAGTATAATGTGACCGTGGAATAACTTTACTTTCATGCACCTTGGAATACCAAAATTTATTGCATTTTTCATCTTTTCGTCATTGCCCTTTTTTTTTTTTTTCTTTATCTCTATTTTACTCGCTCATACAATAATATTTCCATTCATATTTAACGTTAATGGGGCCTGAGATGAGTTAAGGATACTGAGACATCTCGTAGCGTACAATTAATAGCTATTCGATGAAATGTTCTCTATTCTTCCATTCTATTTCAAAGATATGGAAAATATTATTCATGGTTCCATATTTCAGCTTACTTATACATAGCTTGGCCACTAATATAATATGATTTATAGTATTTATTTTCTTACTTGTACATTCGTTACAATCTTCTTTCACTATTCCAAAGAGTGCTGTCACCTCGTTCATGATTAATTTATGGCCTGTTTTCATGAGAATGACATTGGCTATATGATTCCAAAATCCCCTGATTTTCTTACAGTGAAAGAAGAAATGCTCTGTGTAGTCTCTTTCATTACAATAAGCACAATTTTCTGATGATTTTATTCCTATTCTTGTAAGTAATATATTGGTAGGGTAGATATTATGGATTAATTTAAAGTGAAGAAGCCTAAGTCTACTTTCCCTAGATGAATTTTTTGCTACCATAAAATATTTTGTTACATCGATATCAAGCTTTCTTTTCCAGAAGCCAACTCCACAACTAGTGCCTTCTCTACTGTTTAGATATCTATTTCTTATTTGTTTATTAGTTTTGGCAAAGAAACATTCAATATATTCAGGAAGCTTACGAGCTGTCTCTTTTGCTTCCCTAATCATGTTCCTTGTGACACGGCCTAAAAGCGGTCTCTGGTTTTCTGTGAAGGCATTTATCATTGCGTTATATTCAAACAATAGACTAGGGTAATTTTCTGTTTTTTCCTCTATGGTCTCTCTTCCGATTATTCCTCTCTCGCTCCACACGTCATGTATATATTTTATATTTGCCTTGATCCATTTCGGGAAGAAAAGGAGGTTTCTTTTATATTGGAACAGCTTATTATTAAACAAGGGTTGATTTAACAATTCCTGTAGTGACATGTTGTCAGTGTCACAAACAGTTACTTTTGTGTCCTTTGCTTCTATCCAGGCACTGGCTACAGTTCGCCAGAACAAAGATGTGATAGTGTTTATTTTTGCCTTATGTTTAAGGCTGAAATTACTTTCTACAAAGTATTTGCTACCCCCAAACTGTGAGAAGAAATGTTCAGAGGTGTTTATGTGGCTTTCATTCGTCCTATTACCTTTTGATGTCAGCCATTTCATCCACTTCACTAGGAATATTTTCTGTTGGTCCTTTATACTAATCATACCCAATCCTCCTTCAGACAATTCTTTGCAAATTACATTTCTTTTTACCTTCTCAAATGCTTTCTTCTTTGAATATTTTTTCTGCCAGATGAATTTAAATATCTTAGAGTCTATTTCTTGTACTATGTTTTGTGGCAGACTTACTGATTGTACTATATAGCTCAATTGTGACAGTAGTAGGCTCTTTACCACAGTTACTTTACCATAACATGATAAATTGCGTCTTTTCCATCTTTGGATTTCTTCAAGTTTCCTCACCCTTTCTTTCCAATTCTCTTCCACACAGGATATTTCTTTATCAGCATTGAAGTAGATGCCCAGTATTTTCATGTTATCTCCCTAGTTGACCCACGAAATTCCCATATCACAAGTTCTCATATTCCCATCTCCTATTTCCATCCCTTTACACTTGTTCTTATTTAATTTCAACCCTGAAAATTCTCCAAATGCTGCGATGTCTCTGAGAGCTTCTTTGAGGTCATCAGTATGGTTTAACATCAATGTTACGTCATCTGCGTACTGGAGCAGTTTATGATTCAAAGTATTTTCCATTTGTATACACTTGATATCTGGGTTATGTCTTACCTTGATGGCCATAATTTCTGCCACCAAAATAAACAGTAGAGGACTAGAGGACTGACACAACAGCCTTGCCTCACTCCACGTTCTGTATTGAACCATTTGGAGACCCAGCCCCCATTTTTTACACAGCTCTCTGTACTCCGTATCAATGTTTTGACATATTGAATAAAGTTATTACCAAAGTTGAAGGTTTCAAGTGCATATATAATTGCTTTTTTATCAATACTATCGAAGGCCTTTTGGAAATCCAGTGAGACCAAAATGCCTGCCCCACCCTCTCCCTCCCTTACTAAAGTCAAACAGTCATCTATTGTCCGAATCAAATTCGTAATAGATCTGCCTTTAATAAAACCTACCTGATTACTATGTATAAGTTTACCCATGACCCTTTGGAGTTTTAAGGCTAGACATTTAGAAAAGATTTTATAATCTGTGTTGGTAAGACTCACTGGTCTCCAGTTGTTTATGTTATTCCTCTCTAGATTGTTTCCCTTATGTGTTAATGTGATTACTCCCCTTTTTTGAGTGGATGTAAGTTCTCCCTTCCTAACCGAATATGATAGGCTTTCCCATAGCAACGTTTTAAGTCGAGACCAGAAACATTTATAGAAGGGAGTCGTAAGTCCATCACTCCCAGGTGCTGACTCATTGTTAAGTTTAGATAATGCCTTTCCCAGATCTTCTACTGTAATATCTTCTTCCATCAGTTCCTTTTCGCCTTCGTCTAGTATTGGATATTCAGTATTTTCCAGATAGTCATTCAATAGTGACTTTCCTTCCGTTTCTATACTACCTTTCCTATAAAATATCATAAAAACCACAGAAAAACTGTGGGGTCGCAGCAGGGCTATAAGCAAAGTCAAAATTGAGCAAAAAGAAAAGGTTGTATGTTGCGAAGCCCCGCGTGAGAAATAAAACCCAAACAGTACAAAGCAAACTAAAGAGAAGACAGAAAATGCATAAATTTTCGGCTTTCGCCTTTGTCAAGTGAAAAAAAACAAAAAAACGAACGACTTCCTGCTTCCATGCTTTTGGCGGACGGACGTGCTTTGGTGCTGCTAAAGAAGCAAGAACTCGCAGCTAAGTAAACTGTTTCACTTCGTTCCTGTTGAAGTCTTTTATTGTTCGTTTTTTTGTTTTTTTTCACTTGACAAAGGTGAAAGCCGAAAATTTATGCATTTTCTGTCTTCTCTTTAGTTTGCTTTGTACTGTTTGGGTTTTATTTCTCACGCGGGGCTTCGCAACATACAACCTTTTCTTTTTGCTCAATTTTGACTTACCTTTCCTATAAAGAGCCTCAAAAAACTGTCGGATCTGATCCAATATGTCTAACGGTTTTTTAAAGACGTTATCCTTTACCCTTAATTCATATATTGTGTTTACAATTCCGTTCCTCTTTTCTAGTGATAAAAAGTATTTTGTGTTTTTTTCACCCTGCTCTATCCACTTAACTCTCGACCTTATCTGGGCCCCTCGTGCTTTATTTAGCAGAAGTATTTCTAAAGTCTGTTTAAGGATGGCCATTTGTTTTTGTACGTTCTGATTGCTAGGTTCTGCAAGTAACTGCTTATTTGTCCTTTCAATCTCCAGTTCTAATTCCCGTTCTTTATTTTTCCTGAGCTGGTTCTTTTTGTTTGAATACTGTACACAGAAAGATTTTATTTCAACCTTAAGAAGTTCCCATTTAACAGTCGGTTCAAGCTCTGAGTTGTCCCTTGTAAAATCATCTATGAATGCATTCATTTCTAGGGCGAAATTGTCATCTTCCAATAAGGAGTTATTAAGTTTCCAGATCGACGGTCCTGTTTTAAATGCAGTATCACATATTTTGACTACTACCCCTTTGTGGTCGCTGAAGATCACAATTTCATGGTATGCATTTTCAATATTGGCCAATAGATTATTATCACAGAAAATGTAATCTAGCCTTCTGGCTATAAACGGTGTGCTTCTAGCCCAAGTGTAGTCTTTCTCAGTCCGGTGATACAAACGCCACGCATCAATTAAGTCCAACCTGTCCAACATTTTTGCAGCTCGCTGGTTTCCCTTACATCATGCGGCTCTCCTGCTACTATATCGAGGTCATTATCAAGGACGACATTAAAGTCCCCACATACTATATTATTGTCATAAGTCGAGATTATTTGGGTCAACTGGTTTAAAAAAGTTATTTTTTCTGCTTTAATTATTGGACCATATATGTTGAAAATGCAAAATTCTATCTGATGAGTACAACAATCTAATTCCCTCATAACTTAGGTTTCTATTGATGAGAATAATTTGACCTTTACTTCTATTTGTACCCACAGAATAAAAGATCTCTCTCCCCCCCCCCCCCCCACTCCTTCTTCCACTCCTCCCCCTGTTCACTTGTGACATGCGTTTCCTGTAAACATGAGATATCATACTTTCTGCATTTTTTAAAAATATTGGAACGTTTACTTTTTTTATTAAGGCCTCTGCAATTCAGAGACAGAACAAACATAGGAGTTTTCTAAAAGTGTAGTCCTTACTCGGTCCTGGTCGTTGCCTGCTAAGCATACGTGAGTGAGGAGAACTTAAGTTTCGTTTCTCTTTCGGTTGTGCTCCCAACCGCCTACCTCCTCCTCCTCCTGTCGCCTTACTTTCTCACTGGCTGGTTCCATTGCTTCTCCGGCTCTTTTGTTTTGTTGGCCGAGTGCGGACTCACGTAGTCCTCGGGAAGACAAACTCCGAGATCTGTTTAGAAGTATTTGTTTTATGTCTTTGTTTACTTGTAGCACCTCGCTCACCTGTTCGTGTTTTTGGGCGACTTACGTGTGCCCCCTGACTGGTCACATCTGCATAATTAGCTTTAGATGAGCAAGTACTTACCGTGTTAGAATTTGTTGTGTGTTGGTCTAATTGCTCTGTGTTTGGAATGTGGTCTGTGTGTGTTACTGATACACTTTCCTCTGTGTCCTTACTGCTGTCTACAGGATGTGTCGATGTAGTGTCACTGTTGTTGGTGTGTCGTCCTGGTCTGATCTGTTCTCTATAGTAAATGGTACCCTTCCACAGGCCTATGGGAATGGATACCTCAATATTTATTAAAGGGATATCAGCATAAACAAAACGTCTTCCCGTTTTAAAGCCTGTCCATCCCCCCTTCTCGTCCCTGTAATGTTCTTCTCGTATATATGAGCGCAACACCACACCTTTATTAGTCAGGGCCTTCTCTATTTCCTCATTACTCACCGATAATGGGATGCCCCCGATTATAATTTTAGTTGTGCTTGTCGTTGCATCAGTGACAGAGAAAGGGTTTCTCGCTAGCAACGAGACAGACTGACCGTTAAATATAATCCCCTGCGTTAGCAGCTTTTCCCTGGCACTAGTCCCTTTAACATATATCCTCCAGAGGCCCCCAATTTTTTGAGCGCCCTCCACTCCTAAAGGTCCAGTGGTAGCTTCACAGACTCTACATAGATCTAGACCCTTGATGAAGCTACCATCAGGAGGGGCAATTGTCGAGTGCAATACAAAACATACGCCCCGATCAGTAACTGCACTTGGTGGCCTCTTCGTGCTGGGAGCCGCCATCTTGTCTAGCTTGTAATGTAAAGACTACTAGCGCAGTATAGTAGCGCAATTAATACAAAATGACCGCTGTACAGAGCTCGAAGAGTGTATAGAGAGAAAACAACAATCAACTTACATGAATCCTCACCGAAATAAACCCTAGTAAATCCCCATAAACCTCAGAAACACCATAAGAATATGGAGCTTGCTGAATGCCGGCTTTGACCTCAAAGCCGTTACCGGAAGTCCCAATGCTATAGAAGTTAGTTTGAAAAATATTTCTTAAAAAGGTAAGTCTTGAGGTGTTTTTTGAATATTGCAACACTGCATGCAGACCTCAATGAAAATGGCAATGAATTCTAAACAGATGGTCCGACAATACTAAAAGCTCTGTCACCATATCTCTTAAGTTTGGATCTTGGTACCTCTAAAAATTTTGAAATTTGTGACCTAAGATCTCTCGTAGGTGCATAGGGACAGAGTAGTTCTTTTAAATAAAAAGGTTCTGAGGTTTGAAGTGCATTAAAACATAAAACCGCAATTTTGTATTCAATCCTGGCTTTAATAGGTAGCCAGTGGAGAGTTTGTAGCATTTCTGTTGCACTTTCTGATTTAGACTTGCCGAGAACCAGACGAGCAGGGTAATTTTGTACTTTTTGAAGTTTTCGAATATTTTAATCAGACAGGCCCGCTAGCAGTGAGTTGCAATAGTCTAAACGAGACAAAACCAAAGAAATTACCAGTGTCTTTATTGATTCTTTGTTTAAAACAGACTTCATTTGAGAGATCTTTCGAATTTCATAGAACATTGACCTGATCATAGAGTTTATTTGATGTTCCATGGACAAGGTGCAGTCAAGAATAACACCCAAATTTTTGGCTCTATCTACAAAGTTGACAACTGCACCTGCAATATTGTTGTTTTCTATTTCGACTTTATTCAGTCTGGAATCAGTGGAGCACAGCAATACCTCAGTTTTGTCATTATTTAATTTTAGTTTGTTGGTATACATCCATGATTGTACAGATTCATAACAGTTTTGCAAATTAGAGACAAGGGATGAAAAGGCAGATAGACGAGTAGATTGATACAGCTGAGAATCATCAGCATAAAAGTGATAATGAATATCATGTTGCCTAAAAACAGCTGCTAAAGGTAAAGTGTACAACGTGTATAGAATAGGGCCTAAAACAGACCCTTGGGGTACGCCGAATTTCAAGTGAAATTGGCTGGAACACTTTCCTTGAACAATCACTGATTGTAATCTTTCAGTGAGATACGATTTAAACCACAATAAAACATTTCCAGTTAATCCAAAGTTTTTGGCTAATCTTTTGAGAAGGATGGAATGGTCAATAGTGTCAAATGCAGCGGACATGTCCAGAAATGTTAAAATAGAAACATTACCATCATCTATTGACCTAAGTACATCATTTGTAATTCTTAAAAGTGCTGTTTCGGTGCTATGATTCTCCCCGTATGCTGACTGAAAAGGCTCAATTAGCCCATTCTTATTTAGGTGTTCTTTAAGTTGTGCTAACACAACCTTCTCCAAAATTTTTGAGATGAAAGGTAAGTTTGACACAGGGCGATAATTTTTCATTTCCTCTGGATCTAGACTTTGCTTTTTTAACAGTGGACACACAACAGCTTTCTTAAAGTGTGATGGTACCTCTCCTGACATTAATGAGGAGCTGATAATTGTTGTGATTGTGTTGAGAAGGGGATCAATACATTGAACTAAAAGCGTAGTAGGGATGGGGTCAAGGGAACAAGACTTTGGTGGGGATGATAAAATGATCTTTCTTATTTCTTCTGCTGAAACAGTTTTAAATTCACTAAAGGTGGTGCCATTAAAAGACTCTGGATTATGAATATCATTATCAGGCCCCTGTTTTGTGTTTCCATTCATGTTGTCTAGACATTCTCTTATTTGAGACACTTTGTTGACAAAGAAATATCCAAATTTGTCTGGCAATTCTGAAACAGGAATTGCAGTTGGTAGAGTAGGAGATTTTGAGTTACCTTTCATTTCATTTACAACTGTAAACAAAGCTTTAGAATTTGTACTTGTGACAATCTTTTCATTTAAATACTTTTTTTTTTCGCAAACTAAAAGTTCTTTCACAATTTCTGTGTGTTGTTGATAAATTTGCCGATCAACTGTCAATTTGGTTTTCTTCCATTTCCTTTCTGCGGCGCGTCGATGTTGTTTGGCCTGTTTGATTTCCAGTGTGTACCAGGGTAGTGAAGGTCGACTGCTAACAGTCCTTGTCTTGATGGGAGCGTGCTCATCTAGAGCTTCACTCAGCTGTGAATTGTACAAGTCAGTCAGGGTCTCCATGTCGGACGATGATGAAGATGACACGATGGATACTAATGTCTTACTGAAGACTTGAGGGTCGATGGCTTTAAGATTTCTAGATGTTATTGTTCTTTTATGTGGTGAAGGCTTCGGTAAATCTAGTGAAAAAGTAATTACGTAGTGATCAGACAAAGCTTTATCTGACACTTGAAGATTCTTTATGAGGGGAGAGTCTTCCCTTGTGATCACCCAATCTAGAACATGTCCCTTCTCATGCGTTGGAGAGTCAACTATTTGCTGAAGTCCGTGGTTGTTGATGAATGAGTTAGCACACTGTACGTACGTGTCAGATGATATTTGAAAATGGAGGTTAAAGTCACCCAAAACAATGAGTTGACAAGAGGTGTTAGCATACTTTTCAAATAGCTCAGCAAGTTCGTCGATGAAAACTCTGTTTGTACATTTGTTCTTCGTTGAGGGGGGTGGATGATAGAGACAAATAAATGTAACATTAAAAGCATTGATTTTGATGGCCTCAAAAGAACTATAGTCATGAAGAGACTCTGCCTTCAGCCATGTACACAAATGATAGAGACAAATAAATGTAACATTAAAAGCATTGATTTTGATGGCCTCAAAAGAACTATAGTCATGAAGAGACTCTGCCTTCAGCCATGTACACAAATGATAGAGACAAATAAATGTAACATTAAAAGCATTGATTTTGATGGCCTCAAAAGAACTATAGTCATTAAGAGACTCTGCCTTCAGCCATATACACAAATGATAGAGACAAATAAATGTAACATTAAAAGCATTGATTTTGATGGCCTCAAAAGAACTATAGTCATTAAGAGACTCTGCCTTCAGCCATGTACACAAATGATAGAGACAAATAAATGTAACATTAAAAGCATTGATTTTGATGGCCTCAAAAGAACTATAGTCATTAAGAGACCTGCCTTCAGCCATGTACACAAATGATAGAGACAAATAAATGTAACATTAAAAGCATTGATTTTGATGGCCTCAAAAGAACTATAGTCATTAAGAGACCTGCCTTCAGCCATGTACACGCTCTGTAGACGACACAAACTCCCTCCTCCTTTTCTCGAATTCCTAGGTTTTGAGAACATTTCAAATCCAGGTGGTGTCACTTCACTTCTGATAACTTCATCACTCTGACCATCAAGCCAAGTCTCTGTTATAAATACAACATCAGCATTGCTTTCACTAATTAGGTCACTGATAATGACAGTCTTATTACACACTGAATGTGCATTAAAATACATTATTTTACATTCTGTGGACCTCTCACTGAGGATGTTACTAGTGTCCAGTTGTACAAGATTGGACTTGTTGACCCCTCTGCTGGTATGGCTTCTCCCTCCTCTGTCACTCACAACAACTTTAATTCTTCTGTGTGTCCCTCCTCTACAGCCCCTTTTCTTCTTTTTAGATTTATAAGCAGTTACGTTTGTTTCTACTTCCAAGGTGTATAAGCACAGTTACATTTGTTTCTAATTCCAAGGTGTATAAGCACAGTTACATTTGTTTCTAATTCCAAGGTGTATAAGCACAGTTACATTTGTTTCTAATTCCAAGGTGTATAAGCAGTTACATTTGTTTCTAATTCCAAGGTGTATAAGCACAGTTACATTTGTTTCTAATTCCAAGGTGTATAAGCACAGTTACATTTGTTTCTAATTCCAAGGTGTATAAGCAGTTACATTTGTTTCTAATTCCAAGGTGTGACAGATGACTGAGTACACACAGAGGAATTCCCTGGCATTGTTTGTTTATGTTTAACAGCTGGTCTTTAGAATATTTCTGTACACATTTGATTGCTTGGGCATTCACTACATTCATGTCATGGTTGACTGGTTTGTTTACATTCAGGTCTGCCTGACTTTTGTGCTGAGTCATAGCACTGGTGGTGACATTAGCCCAGAGGCTGTGTTGTTGGTTGACCCAAATAGCAGTCCTGTTGACATTTGCCCACTGGTAATATTGAGGTTGAAGTGAACTCACCTGGGTGAAATTGTAAACATGGCCAAGAAAATTCAATATAGCTAAGGCCAAGATCAAAGTTTCCATGATTAATAGCAATCCTATTCTTGATCTTACAAATATCATAATTGCACCACTATAAAGAGGAATCCATTAGCTTTCACATGATATAAGATTAAAACAGAAACAACCGGATATCCACAGAAAAATGACAAAAAACACAGAGAGTGGTTTCTGCTGCCTGTCAGGCGCTGAACAACCAACCAACATAATGATTGAAATACACTGTGGTCTTTACTTGTTTATATAATATATATATCTAAAAAAAATTGGGTGGTATAATATGGGCTAGTGGGGTATAGTCTGGCCTAGCCTAAAGGATACCTGGGAAAAACTGGCTTAGCCCAGAATATACCTGGGGGCATAAATAAAATAGACTAGGCTCCTTTAACCCCCTGTGTAGTCTGGCGGGGGTATAATCTGGCCTGCTACAGTGGGGTTAAAGTGTCTTAGTCTATTTTGTACCCCAGGTATATTCTGGGCTAGGCCAGTTTATACCCCGAGGTATACTTTGGGCTATGCCAAACTATATCCCACCAGTCCAGATTATACTCTCACATTCAGGCAAAATATTCATGGATACAACATTAAGTTTTTAAAACTTTATTTCACCCGCAAGTGACTTACCCTTAGTCATTATAACACGTAACTGCAGTTTTTCAAATGCCCTGCCAACTAATCCAGTATCTTATACTTAAACCATGAGCTACATGAAATGTTTACCTTTTTTAGAAATAAGCTATCAAAAGAATGTACTAAAAAGGAATGTTGTTAACGCAACATGATCCATCTAAAATTTGCCTTAACATACTATAGATCTAATTACTTTATACAATGCACTAATGTTGTCTCAGTGGATTTACTCTGGCGGTTTTTACACAACTATCAAGGCTATTTCACTAATGCTTTCTGTCCCGTTCTACTTGAAAGTTGAAACGATTTAACACATTTGTTTTCTATATAGTAGATACACACACATTGCTGCTTATTGATTCTATACTGATTTGTAGGCCATTTTTGCATTCCCTCATTTCTTTATATTATTCTAAGGTGATGATGATTCTGATTTAATAGGTATTTCTCTTTATTTTCAAGTGGAAATAAAATATTATGTTGTTCTTATTGTTATTACTGTATAGTACCGGTTACCATTTGGTAACGTTTCAAGAGGATCTAGTCAAATGTAGTTCATTATGTGATAAAAATTGTGTATTTAATTTTATGTGAAGTATTTAATTTCTGCTGGATAATGGAATGGCACCATCTGTCAATTGGGTTATTAAAATGTTGCTGCTGTTTTTTTCTGATTTGTGCCCTTTTCCGGCCTTTTCTCTCTGCATCATTGTAACTTTGTATGTAGATCTAATTGTTCTGACATATCAAGCACATTTCTGATTTTCAAAAACTAAAATAAAATTCAGATGACTTTACATTTATGAGTCTTATAATTATTTCATGCTTGGTCACTAAGTGTACGTCAGTGGTGCCAAACAAAAAAATGCAATGCATGTTTAACTCATGGCCACCTGATTATTAAAATAATAATAATAATAAAAATATTACCAACTGCCACAAGTAAAATTAGTGTTAAAGTCTAATCATATCAATTGGAATGGATTTTAAAACCCTTTGTATATCAATGCTTTTTAATGCATGTTTATTTCCCCTTAAATGTATCTTAATTTACAGGAGTCAAGAATGCATGCTTCAATATGATACTTAGTTGAAGTGAAGTGTGGTCTTGACTTGTTTAAAGAAAAGAATATGGGGTATAATCTGGTCTTGAGGGTGGGGGGGGGGTATAGTCTGGCCTAGCCCAGAGTAAACCTCGGGGTATAAACTGACCTAGCCCAGAATATTCCCCGGGGTAGCCTATATTCTGGACTAGGCCAGTTTATCCCCGGGTATAGTCTGGCGGAGGTATAATCTGGCCTGCTACACCGGTATTCCCACAGTTCAGTATAGTTAAAACAACCATCAGTCAAGATTCTGAAAACACTTGGTAATGTGTGTACCTTGTGACTACTGGAACTAATACAAAATTTAATGAACAATTTAAACAACGGCTCACAGGTAAATCTATAGATTGCGGTTGTGACGAAAGGAGAATCAGTTCTAAATGTATCCAGACCCAGAATTCATAAGGCGAAGCGATAGAGAAGATTGATCTTGCATGGACCGAATTAAGATAATTATGAGAATGGGAAGACACTAAAACATCACATAATGGGCAAAAATTATGCAAGGCATAATTTATGCATTTTCAGACAAATATCCAGCATGTCAAGACAGCTCCTGCCTGACAATGACATATTCATGGCAAAAGCACATCCTCAGATCAGAGATCAAATTTGTTACGGTGCCTCCCAGGACAGAGCTCTTTTTTCATATGTGGCCACAGCCAAGACAAAGCGTTGATAATAAGATACTGTAGATAAAATAGTGGCAGTTTTTGAAGCTGAGTTTCAGCTCATCCTTGTGTCAAAAAAAAAAGGGGGGGGGGGGAAGAAGACAACCGTGAAATATAGATGTAGAATTGATACAGTTGTATAGATGTGAAATATAGATGTAGAATTGATATGACTAAGTGTGTGAAACTGAAAGTTTGTATGGATCAGAGTGCGTGTTTTAGTATGAGATTTGGAAAGTGTAGGCATGAATTATTGATGCAATGCACAGCTCATTGAGTAATAATTTTATTAGAAATGCGCTATAGAAATTCTATTTATTATTATTATTACTTATTATACAGTTTTATTGTTCGTCCTCATACACACCTAGGTTATTCGGAATTTTTTTTTTTCTCCAGATGCAGACTTTTTTCTTGGTTTGATTCAGATTTTTGTTTTTATAGGGTGGAATCTCTGGTGCACACATACTCTGACACTTAAAGGCCCCTAATCTGTGCATTATATATATTTTTTTTTTCATCACGGACAACGTTTGAAATTCAATTTGACATGTCGGTCATCCAGTGTTTGTGCTTTCTGTTAAAAATGAATCATTGTTATTATCATCTTCCTACAAGTATAGGAGCAGCTATAGGGTGAACATGTAGGCCTAAGCATTTAAAACTCCATGGGTAAGTGACCAAAAAAGTATGAAATTTGTATACTGCCCCAAATATTATGATAAATTACGTACACACATCCATTTTGGACAAAAAAAACACAAAAACAACCAGTCATTTATTTTATTTATTGACGACTAGATGATGTACGGTACCCGGCACTATCCGGGATAAACCCGTGAACCCACCGTTCTATCTATCTATCTCTTTTTGATTTAGAAAGCTTTCCATTTTCTGCAGTCTTACCACAGAAAGCACTGCGCACTCATTTCTGGTAGGGTCTTTGCGCACAGGGAACTGAACGCGTATTACTCATTTCCGGGGTAGTGGGTTTATTACAGGGAGCCAAAACAATGATCAGTGTATTTGACATTTTTAAAACTTTTTATTTAAAAATACCTAAAATTTGAATCAACACAATCGGTCAGTACAAAAGGGATTCTTATCCTGGAATAATTGACATTTAAGAAAATTATTTCTATAATTTTTTGAAAGGGTCATTTGAGTTGTAGCAACAAGCAAACAAACAAAAAAAAAGGACCACAATTGCACCACAATGAAGTACTCCCACTGTTGTCGTTTTTTGTTTTTTTTTTGACAATAGGTTTTTGTTTTCTAGCTGCAGAGAAAGAGATGTATTTTCTTTGGGCAAAATAAAAAATTAAGAGTGAAAAATGCAGTCTTTGCCTCTTTTATTGCTGATTGAACATCACTTTATTCACATCTGTGTATTCCTACTTGAAACTGTGGTGTAACAATAAATACTGCATCCAGTCCAAGGGCGGATTAATGTGACCTAGGTCTAGATATCTAACAGCTGGGTCGGTGAAATAAACATTTGCAAGATTTATCCAGTAACGATAATGAAAAAAAAAAAAACATCAAAATTTCTCTTTTATTCCACCCTGGCTTGCAGAATTCCCCCACTGCAGTACTGAGTGCCAATGTGAAGCAACAGCAGTAACACCACGGGGCGCAACAGATGCTGGGAGCAATATAGTGGCCACTACAACTTCTCCTAGCTCCGTTGTAAGTCACGTAAGTAACAAAAACAGTGGCATAAATGTTAAATCTGCACACATTCAAAATGTAATAATTAGCCTACCATTCGTTTCATCGTTGAAATTTGATTTCCTCTTCCACTGTTTTGCTGAGTGATAGTGAAATTACTGGGGGTCAACACCACAAATCTCTTGCATATTTTTTAACTTGATGCCGCATATGCCTGGCGCCCACGTCCAGTTTGGGTAAGCTGCCAAGCAACTCATCAATAAAAATTGATTAAATTTAGCCATCAAAATTTTATTTAACCAGTCCGTGTTTTGGTAGACCTTTTATGGTGATCAGCTGTACGACATTTTATGAAAGTATATAGCCATGGGAGACCATTTTGTAAAGGAAATGGGTATTTCCACAACATGTGAAAAAAGCCACTTCTTTTTGTGAAAGCACGAACGTTATTGTCGACAGTAAGATTAGAAAGAGGGAAGTGCATCGGCATGGAGGCCGAATAAAAAAAAAAAGGACATGGAGAAAGAGAGAGAGACAGAACAGAGAAGGGGTGGAATGGGATGGGGGAGGCTGGGTTACCCCTGGCAAAGCGAGGGAGAAGTAATCATGATTGTAGGCCTACGCTTCTATCTCAGTGCTCAATTTGTCCAAATTTCTCCCATGTCAGAAAACCACAACAACATCCCAAAAATGGTCTCTCATTGATTACATCAGGGTTTCATTACTTAAGGTGGGTTCTCATCTGTACAGAAATGGAAACGTCTAAAATCCAGTAAATAGTAAAAAAAAAAAACATATATCCATAATATGTGTGTTGAAACTTTTTCGACGTTTATATTTTCATAGAAAATAAGACACATACCAGATCGGTTTCCCTTCATGGGGCAACTATTTCAGGGGCAAATTATAAATACACCATGCAATATCTTAAGTTACAATGAGTGTCAGACTCCGCCATAAAACAAAGCATATAAACGAGGGAAAAGGGGGTAGGGGGAGAGATTTGTCATTAACATCTGTGCTATCTTGTTCTGAAAATATACTTATTAGAGCTATCCTCGGTAGGATGATAAGTCAGTAAATAATTTTGTCACATCGCTATCACATTTAAGCGCAAGTAAAATAGTCAGGGATTTCCTACATCGAATTAAATTTAATAACAAAGTAAGCGAGTTCTGTTAATGTCTAGGGTGATGGCCGAACTGTAAAAAAACCCCAAAACCTCAGTATTTGTATTTTGTTTCACTTGGCATTGCTTACATCTCCCACGCATTCGCCGCTAGGTGGCGGTGCGAAACGTGTGAACGCAAAATGGCGTAGCTGTTACGTCCTGTTGTATCTATAATCTTTGATCTTACCCGGCACCAAAACCACGCCCCTTTAAGCTCTGAATACCCAAGAACTACAAAAGTATGCTTAATGAGAAATGGTAAAATGTCGAAATGTGTTTGCTGTTGAATAGACCCTGGATGATAACGTAAATTACTTATGTTGATGGCGCTTTGCTTTCATTCTCATATGATGTCGGTAAAACTTAATTCTAGTGTAGACGCCACTGACGTGTTACCGATTTTAATACACGGTTATGAAGCAATCTCCTCACATAATCTTACAATGTAAATGAGAAAAAAAAATATTTAATGTTAGATGAAAAATCAATGTTCAAGAAAGCCATGTCAAATTTGAGTACAGTGATTTACCGGGGGGGGGGGGGGGGGGATTTTTGATAAACTAGAACAATTCATTTATTTCTGCGGAGACTATAATTTGTGTTGGTCAACACATTTTGGTAGCTCAGTTCACTTTTTCACCGATTAAATGTAGCAACTACTTTATTTCCCCACCATGAAATGGTTCAAGTCTCAAGTATACACAAAATAAATAAATCAATAAATAGCCTTGTAGCATCTGCAAGCTACCCCTTGCCCTTCCCCGTTGCTTGTTATACTGGCGGCTGAGCATGTTGACGTTCGCCAGAGTGTACTCCGTGACCTTACCCTCCGGGCTCCCTTCCTAGTGAGTAGTTGTTATTGGGTGATGTAAATATTAGTATGTTCCCGAACGTTCGATAATATCGCGTAGAACAAGATGTTTACGCCAGATTTGGTCTCGAGTGATGTAACCTGGTGACGTATTGATACGTGATTGGTTAGTTTATGTGTTTCGGGCGAGAGCAAAAGTTACATTTATTTCGGGAACTTTCTACAGAAAGACCTATATATATGGACCCATGTGAGTGGTTGGTCGGTGAGTGAGTTTTCCTTTCCGTGTGGCGTAAGATATTTAGTAGTTTGCTGGTGCCTTCCTAGTATTTTATTGTTAAGATACAGTTATTAAACTTTAGTATTATTTAATCGATCGTCGGATGTCGTGTTTTTTATTCTACAGCTGTAATAGTTTCGTTTTCTAAAGGGTTATAGTTAGATCAACTAACTCCCCCCTACTATAACGTGCTAGAACAACCTCAGCTGTTAAAGCCTAAATAAATAAACATTCATCGATAATTATGTGCACGTTGTGTTGTTTCAAAATGATAAAGTATAAGGCACCTTTCACCTTTCACCTTTCACCTAGGCACTGTCCATCCACTGCCGGGTGAAGCCCTCTGACTTACTTGCATTCCTTTCTGTCTGATGTCTTCCTCATCCATGTTGTTCACTCTCTCCTTTTAATATCATCCTGCCATCTTCTTCCTGGTCGTCCTCGTGTTCTTGTTCGTGTCTGTTGTTGCCATTCAGTGCAGCGTTTTGTCCATCTATTGTCATTCATCCTTTCCATATATCCGGCCCCATTCCACTTTTATTGTAGCATGAATAAATCTATCACAGCATTTAAATTTCCTCCAACATAGAATTGAAACGCTGAAGTTGCTGTGAAGGTGCTAGATGCCCCGGAAATTTAGTATTTAACATAAAATATGTCTTAACGAGAGTGAAAACAGCAACAGATTGAGGGGAGGTGGGGTGGGAATGGGGTGCATTTATGGCTTTCCATCCTTTTTTTTTTTTTCATTTCGTCTCACATCACAGGTCACTGCCACAGAAAATAGAACCACAATCAATGAAGAAGTAGACAACCCCACAACAAAAGCCGTGGACAAGAACAGAGCCAGGGGTGGATCAGGATACGTAACAGAGTTGGCAGTTTTGATCATTCCCGTTGGGCTCCTGGTTTACGTCCTATAATAGATCAAGTATTCCTGCACAAGCTGTATCGGCTGCAATAAGCATTCCAAAATTCCTGACCTTCCGCATGTGTTGCCAGCGTCAGGGTAGTGTTTGCATTCATTCCAGCCGTATGCCTGTCTCTGATATCTGCCTTAATATATATATAAATGCCAATATCAAAGATAGGCATGTGGCTAGAATGAATGCAAACACTAAAAACAAGCCTGAATGATTTTACATATATAAAATCATTCAGGCCTTGTGTTTTGTTTTTTTTAATGTTTTTTTAGTTCTCTCATAAATCACTTTCACGACAGACCTAATCCTTCAAACAGTTAATAATCACTAATGAATTCTTATCATGTTTTGCCATAAAGTACAGTCATATCTGGTAACAAAATCAAAGAGGAAGGATGTAGCATGTTTTCTCTTAGGGCCGACTTTACATAGAAATCCATTTTCATTTCTTACCTTTTTCCTCTTGAACAGAGAAATGGTAAAAGATATTGTAGCAGTTCCCTTCACATAGGGCCTCATCAGTCAGTATTCACTTGCCACCCATGAAAGAGCGTGCATACAAAAAGTGGGCATGCTTACTTTTAGTGGAAGAGTGAATCGGGAAGGCAGCCGATGTGACATCCTGGAATATCCCCCATCCTATTTTAACCCCCTGGATAATGTAGAATATCCTAGAACATCCCCCTCTATTCCAAAGTATCCCCCAGCTTGATTTCACTTTCTTTAGCCGTGGTTCTCAACCTTTTCAGGCAATCTCCCCGTAGAGTCCAAATTTTCTTTCATCGCCCACTTCTTTCCCCTATTTCCCGAAAAAAAAAAATCCATACTCAAACCCAATGGAAACATTTCAAAAGAATAGTGATCACTGCACTCACAAGTTATGATTTTCAGTTTTTCAGTGCCTTATTAATGACAATATGCATGCTGATGATTCATTATAATTATATAAAACAGAAACAATTCCTTGTCAAATGCATTAAAAAGAAAAAAAAAAGAAAACCTTTTCTGTTCATCAAACCCATGTAGGCATTGAAGAAGTCAATGACTGTTGTGTATTTGTCACCAAATCGCTCTCCATTTCTGGTTCCCCGTCCCTACCCCATATCGCTCCTGTTCCTCGCTCCCACTCCCCTCCCCATAGAAATCAGAATGGCCCCCCCCCGGGGGGGGGGGGGGGGGAGAAATATCGCCCGCCTTGAGAACCATTGTTCTGAAGTTTGACCGACATCACCGTAGGCGTTGCAGTCGTTCAAGGTCAGTAGGACACTCTGCCCGTCCCATGAGCGAAGGCTGACAAAATGCAGTATGTGCATTATATCATTAGTGAGGGTTAGTTGTTGAATGAGGCGGGCTTGGCAGTGAGAAGGGGGGGGGGGGGCGCACAAGAGTTTTTTTTACTATCGTTATGTAATGGAACAGTAGACTTCCAAGGAGGGAAAAGGATGGTGTAACCAGTGGGCAAGGAAAAATTGTCTCAGATGAGGCTGCAGGAGAGGGAAAGTTTTTAATGATTAAAACCAAGGATGCAATTCCTTGTAACCCGGGACAAGTTTTTGAAGGATCTCTTGCTCAGAACACGCTGTCTTTTTTTTGCTTTAACTTTTGTAAAGCATGGGATGAAAATGACTAGACAGGACCAAGATCTACACCAAGAACAGAATACAGTAGACTTATTATCGTGAGATAATGGCAGTGTGTGTTTCGTTACAGTAAAATCTCTGTGCTTAATAAATGACCCCGCCCTGTCCCACCGTGCTTGCCGTACCCATGTGGCTCCAGGCCAGAATTAGACCTGCCCTCCATCTGCACCTGGGTGGTTCCGAATACTATTTGGAACAAACTTCAGGAATACAGACTGATGACATTCATTCCTGACAAAAGAAACTTTGAAATTTATATTTTATGTTGAAATATCAATAAACTGGAAAGAATCCCTGAGAAATTTTTGACATTAAAAAAAAATAAATTATTATTTTGTTTTACTTGTGAACTACATTTCATTATTTGAACCCCGAAAATTCAATCCCCTGTGTATCGTCTTGTATTACCGCCACTCGATGAGAAATGAATCTCAGTTACATTAATTTTTAGGCTCATCATTCTGTCCATAATGAAAGTTATGATCTCACTACCTCTGGATAACCAGAGCAAACAATGTAGGCACTACCGGTGCTTAAAAATTTATTGTTATGTGATATTGATGCACTTATCTGTCACTCAGTGCCTCCATTGCCTTGCCACTTCAGGCCATCATCTTGCTCCAATCTCCATATTCTTCCATTATCTTCTCTCCTTCCTGCCAATTGATGCCTGTGGCCGTATGCATGAATAATTATGGTGCGTCAGTGGTTACACTGTAGTGTAGGCTTAATGCGTCGGCGCAAAAAGCTACTCGGTATGCATGAACTTTCCTTAAGTCTGCACCCACGTCTAAAGGGTTGGTAACTTTACACTTTCTCCGAGGACGACTTAATCAGCTACGCAATACCTGACAGGCTTGAGAAAAAGGCGTCCGCTAGAAAGAAAGAAAAGAGTGGCCGTATGCATGAATTGTGCGCAACTGTTTACACGGTGGTGTAGACCTTACCCGTCGGTGCAAAACGCTACTCGGTATGCATGAACTACGCAGTCCTACACTCACGTATAAAGTATTCATACCTTTACACTTTTATGTAAAATCGGCCTTACACTCATTGGTAAACGTCATTACATTTTTGACTTTGCTTATTTCAAAAGTTCCACAGATAGGCATCCCCCCCTCCCCCCCCCCCTCTCTCTCTCTCTCTCTCTCTTTCTCTCTCTTTCTCTTTATCTCTCTCTCTCCCTCTCTCTCTCCAAAATTACAGTAAAATGGTATGTCTAACTTTAATTCATGCATACCGACTAAATTTGAGTTTCCACTGGCGGTACGGACTTCTAAGCTTACACCACGGTGCAAAACGGGCGGATTTACATCAAGTTCATGCATACGGCCATTGGTTTTTTCAATAAACATACCGCACTCCAAACGTAGGACCACGTCGTCTTTTTTCTATGTCTATTCGATTCTTCCGAATCTGATGTGACCAGGCAGGGGAAAGTTTATGCGGATTTCCTGCATTGAGTCAACACTGTTAACAACTCAGTGAAGATAATGCAAAGACACATACCCGTCTTTTGTTGTAGGTAAAACAATTATCTTTAATATTACCGGGTACAAGCTTTGTGCTTGTGGCTGGAAGCTCTGAGATGTAGTTAGGCGACATGAGATGTCACTAAGGCCTTGGCTGAATGTTGTATGCTTGGGGGAGCAGCTATAGATAATGACAGGCATGGCTTTTATGTTAGCATGGTGGTATGTGTATGGGTGTAGAGTACTCACCGTGTTGCCAACACTATTGTTGATTAAGGAATGCAGTTCTTATGTATTACACATTATCCTGGCATCTCAGTGCCGGTGGCATTCGATGCCTTGTGCAAAAAAAAACAAACAACTAGTGGCGGAGTAGAAATAAAATCTTGGTGACTGTAATGGGGCACTTTTGAGTTGTAGTTTGTGAACATGAGATCACTGGGACCCTTGGCTGCACAATGTTCTAACAAAAAACTAAAACTAAAAAAAAAGTTTCCTTTTGGATTGGTGTGTTTAGAGTTTCACAAACTTGTTCTCTGTAAATGTTTCAGCTTGTGTAGAATTTGGTTTTGTATGCTGTTTTATTATTGTACATTTGAAGGTCCTCGTGTAATCTTTTATGTCATGTATGGCTAATCATTTCCTTGTCTGTCACTTTTCTTTAGTATTTCAGTTTTTATATGTTTAGTTATTTCTGTTCAATAAAACACACACACACACGCACACACAACTAAAATTATGAAAAAATGTTTCCTTTTGAATTGATGTGTTTTGATTTTTATACACCTTTTCTTTGTAAATGTTCTATTTAAATGTAAAATGTGATGCCAGAAATCTCAGTCCAACACAAGAGGAGGAAGGGGGACTATTGGAGTGGAGTTTTGCTGGAAATGTGATTATTGTCAGTTCCCTCCCCTGTGTGGGTGGAACGATGTCTTGGAAAAAAACGAGAGGAATGCGAATGTGTATCGTGCAATGTATTATTTATCAATTCGTGTTGTCATTACTGGCGTTGCCTTGTTGTTTTTTTTTCCTTGGATGAATTCATGAATAAAAGTTCTTTATACGTGATTCCTGGAACCACTGCTTCCTTTTATTGTAAAAAATTATCTCGCTCTGTTCGATGACGCTTTAACACAAACAGCTCTGTCGACGGTTGCTTTTCATAGCCGCTCTAATGGCGTTTCTTTTGGTGTATTTTTAGATACAATCGGACAATTCTAATACAAAGGTATTGAAAACACATCCGCGAATAAGCGTGGTCTTACTGTATCTCCATTATATAAAAGAACAAAAAACCATCCACATAGAGGTCTAACTCCACCCGCCGCTTTGGGACGCTTCTTAAGTCACGTCCTTGTAATATCCTTACTGTGTGATGCAAATTTCGTCCTATACATCACGATCAGTATCTCTGGGACCTACACATGTATTTTTATTCAAACCAATGACAAAGATAAGGTTTCAGATAGAAAAACTGTAGAATGTATTTTGGTTCATACTGCAAAATTAAGTAGTGTCATTTCACATTTATACAAAAGGACGAAAAATGACTTAGCCCTTTATAGTATGCTCGTGATGATTTTAAATAGTACTTAGTAGTAGTAATAGTAGTAGCACTGTGATAGTAAAAGTAGCAGTAGCTGCAATGGTAGTAGTAATACTAATAGTTGTAGCGGTGGTAGTATCACTGTAGCAAGTCTGTGTCATTCATTTCTATACTATGTGGGTTGAAATTCATGAATGTTACTATTGCAACCACATTTTAGTACCATTGACTCAGCACAAGTGTACATAAATAAATTACGTTACAGAAACTGGAGCACCATTAGTTTATACCACTCGTGATTCATGAAGACCCATTATATCATCTAGGCCTAGCTAGTGTCACATGAACAAGATAATCTATCTGTTGCTCCATTGTCCTTATTAAACCAATTATCGGGATTCTTTTTGTTGGTTTTGTGACTTCTAATGTAGATCTTGCTAGAGCACCATTGTTTGTACCATTCGTGATTCATGAAGACATAATTATTATCTCAAACTAGCTACATTGTCACATGAGCAAAGATAAATTTGTATGGTGCTCCATTGTCCTCATTAAACCAACTATCAGGATTTTTTTGTTATTTTTGTGACTTCTGATGTAGATCTTGCCATTGCGTCTCATTCTAAAATCGCCCAAATTTCTGTCCAATCAAGGGCCCATCCTAGGGGTAAATTTGTACATTTACTCCCTAGGGGTTACATTTCGTCCCCTTAGAATTGCACGGTTCTAACTCCTTTTTATCACCTTTCGAGAAATCGAGGATTGAACTTTGAAGTTTCATGCGGTCGTAGCTTTTAGAGCAAAGATTTCTTTTCTTTTTAGTAATAGGCCCTATTTACAAATTACTCACTAACTCTGCTTGATACTTTAACACACAGTGGAAAAGGCCCGTAGAAGTGGTATGTAGTGTGTTACTCAGTTCAGCCAAAAAGTGGAGATAGAATCTTGGGACGACTTGGCTTATCCAGGGGATAAATTTGCTGGTTCTGGATTTGTAAAACTTCAAAAAATAATATTATAATGTTAAAAACAGTACCTTAAAATGTCCATTTCGTCCGTCGCTTCATTATGATAGAAGTGCAAACCTAAATTACTGAACAAAACAATGTTGGGGTTGGGTGTCGAGTGTTAAATTACACTTGAAAAGTTGCTAAGGGTAAACGGGGCGAAAACGGTTGCGAACTACTAGCCTAATCCACAGAGCTTAGCTCTGGTCCAAACCTGAACTTTTGAAAACTACTTGGTAGCGTATAAGTGACTATCACACACTACGCTGACCCACTTCACGTTAGGTATCAATTTGAAAACATTTTTTTTCTCTCTTAACATTAGAATCAATGATAACTGAATGTAACAATTTCTGCATTACCGGTACTGAATGCACTGAATTCGTTCAGCATTATAAATAGATGTCGCACCCTGAAAACATTTTTTTCCTTGACATTAGAATTAATGGTTATTGAAAGCCACGAATTCTTTGTCACTGAACGCACTGAATACGTTCAGCTTCGATAGAAATCATTTTCACATCCAGGCATTATAAATAGATATTTTCTATGGGATCTACAATTACATAGCTATGGATAGGTTTGGCTCCGTGCATTCTATGGGTCTGTGTAGAGTCAACGAAGCAAGAACGAGACAAGTGTGAGGTTCTTTCGTCGCTGTATGGGACCAAAGGAAGCCTGTTCAGATATTAAATGTGTTAAACATTCAGCCTCAACGCCGGTATATAACACTTTCTGATGCTTTGATCGTCTACTGAACAGCCAACCTTCCTTAAGTGTTGATCAGCCGACATCTGCGATAAAAAGAGAGAGAAAGATAGTGAGAGAGAGAGATAGTGAAAGAGAGAGAGAGAGAGAGAAAGAGAGAGAGAGATAGTGAAAGAGAGAGAGAGAGAGAGAAAGAGAGAGAGAGATAGTAAAAGAGAGAAAGAGAGAGAGAGAGATAGTGAAAGAGAGAGAGAGATAGTGAAAGAGAGAGAGAGAGAGATAGTGAAAGAGAGAGAGAGAGAGAAAGAGAGAGAGAGAGAAAGAGAGAGAGAATGGGTCACTTCGAATCTGAATCATTGAAAAAAGATTAATAGAGATAAGGAACAACTAAAAAAAAAAGATTTTGAAATTACATCTGTTTGAAAGAAATTCTGATGATCAAAGTTCGATTTACGTGGAATCTACTGTAATTAAAACCCTTCTGTGTGTATAACGTGTCACTTACAATTGTATGCATTAGATTTACCTTGATGCTCATTAATTTCTGTTTATTAGGGGCCCGTTGAACCTGCCCAGGCCCCGCTAGGTCTAAATAATATGGTCCCGGATGTTTGAAATATTACAGGCCAATTTTAACCATTAAGAACTGATACCACCACCTGCATAACACTTAACAGGTGGTTGAGAGACAGAGCCCCCAGCACGTGTGTCATCTTAGCTTGAAACTGGAACCAATGTGATTGGCCAGTCTGATGAGTATCGTACTCAAGTTGACAGCAATGCTGAGTCGAGATTCTTCACTGAATGCTGGGCTAGGCTAGTTCCGCTTGACCTAGTTTACAATCTGCACTTTTCTTTGTCGTTGTTTTTGTAGAAGCAAGATAAAACATGCTTCAACTAGACCAGCGGTTCTATTCAAGACACGTGTCCTCTTCAGGTAGTTCCACATTGTTTATGCCGCCCCGCCCCCCCCCCCCGCCAGAACAACAACAGCCCAAACACACCTTGAAACAGTAAACACTGCTATGAAGGCCTACAATGTGGAATAAGTAAAAGCTAGTCTGTTCTAGTATAAACTATTAAACGGCATGGGTAGTCCTCTCTTGAAATCCCAGGACCTCTCCCAATACCGGGGAGATCAGATCTTGGAGATTCAGATATAACACCACATCGGCAAAAGCAGAATGGTGAATAGATTGTTGTTAGTTGTACGTAAGGTCCCCAAGTTTTTGTGCTAGGGGTACGTATTTTAAAGCCTTTTGTGACTCCAGAGCTAGAGAGCTCCTCCAGAAATACTCCTAACAACAGCCTTAATAAAAAAATTATGATTAATTATTCTTTCAGATTTTCTATTTAATTTTGTTTTCCTCCTGTTTGTGGTTGAAAGGCTAGAAGGCAGTGTTAGAGATTCGATAAGATTTAGGGTTGAGGATTAGGACGGGGTTAGGGATCAGTACGTTAACGTACGTGCCCCAAGCACAAAACGCTTAGGGTGCGTACACACATGTTAAAACATGCAACTTAAAAGTTTTAGAACCACTGAGCTGGTGATTTTTTTTTAATATAATGTTATCCACCTTTGAATAAAGAAATGATCCAGAATGGTCGATGACGGTGTGAGATTAAATTTGTACACCCATAAAAATTGGACGCCTGTTCCAAATATGTGTGTGCGCCTGAAGAAAGATCCCAGTTGTCGGTACAGCTATTTTTTGAGCTAGGGGGTGAAAAGGTACAAAAAGTCGTGCCTAGTCGAAAATCTACTTCTAGCAGAAAACACAAGTTTAAGCATTTCTAAATAGCATATGAAAAGGATTTTGGAATATTTTATGTTTAAATATTATTTTATTAATTATTTGTACAACACGTGACTCTTCAAGAAGTAATATTGAAGTGATTGTTGCTAGGGGACCGTGGACTAACTACAAAGCCGTTATAGAGCTAATACTGAGTAGTCTTCACTGCTCATCTACACTTTACCATGTAACATGCCACGGTCCCCTAAAAACAGCCAAGTCGGAAGTTTTTTGGATCTTGTTAGGAGAGCGCAATATTTTACATAGAGAGCTAGAGCTGAGCAGTGAACACAACTCAGTAGTTTCCCTATTTGCCTTTATAATAAAACTACGCTCCCCCAACAATATCCATAAAGTCTGTCATGGGAGTGAGCTGTTAATTTAGTTAAAGCTGTTTTTCTCAAAAGTTTGTTTTTGCCCGGTGTCTCACAAAATGTGCCATATCTTCAAAACTACGACACTGTTAAAAATTTTTAAAGCAGCGTGTTCAGCATTAAATTTTCTAGAAGAATATGCCCTTATCTCAAAATCCAAAATTTGCGACAACTGGGACCTTTCTCCAGGCACACACACATATAATATGATAACAGGACTTCCCTGAAAGTAACTTCACCCCACTTCCCCATTCCTCGCCCCCGTTCGTGCCATTTGATTCCTGCCCTCTTCCTGTTCTTTCTCACGGTAGATTGTCTTGCTTTACAACGAGAAGACATACTGATTTGAGCCAGAATAGGTTCCGGAAACGAAAATCACAATCAGTTAGGTATCCCAATGAGACTCAAATCAACAAAAGGAGAGAGTAAAAAAAAAAATTAAATTCTCTATAGAATAGTTACCTTTTTATATATAGAGTTAATGCTGAGCTCACACTGGTGCATTGCTTTTCGTCGGGTTTACATCAATCTCCCATAATGTTATAAAATATCTAGCCACCTTGGTTCTTGTTTGTTCCAATTCCACATTTTAGCACAACTGAGAATTTCGACGTTAAACTTTAGCGCCTTATTAATATTATTATGATAAAGTGTTGGAATAAATTGGAACTGTGAAATAGCTTGATAAGTGTCAAACTGTGCATTTGTTATATCTCTTCTACATAATAAAAGATACCCAGCTTTTCAGAAAATGAAGCTAGAACTAGAGTCATGATCTACATAATATTAACGTTTGCAGTTGAAAAAAAAAAAAACGAGTATCAGTTGGAAGTGTGTCACCTGCAAAGTTTGGAGAAATTTGGACTGAGCAGGGATACGAAACTGAGCCGAAGACAAGAGGTCGGAGAAGAATGGAAGAGGTATAAATGTCTTGAAACTTCGGTATCAGGTCGTACAATTAGCATTGTTTTATTACGGGATAAATGAAAGGTAATGATGCTAATTATTTCACTAGATTTCACTAGATCTCTGCTTGTACGTGGATGAAATATAAAAATCACAGAAAATCAGTGAGCTGGCAGCAAGATTTGAAGCATTGACATTGTGTGTCAATGAGTATTAGTCATGATGACCATCCATAGGTCAGTGTCCACTGACGGACGTGCCGGGCTCCGAAAATCCAAGTCTGGACTCACAGCTAAATACTCTTATTAGTTTAACATTTTCTTTTCTTTTTATTCGTTCAATTGTTTTATTGGTTCAACTTTCCACCCGGCCACATTCTTTTTCTGAGGAAGGTTTATAATTGTACAGAAAGCTTGATGTGTCTTCCCTTTTCCTCTGCATTTTATTGTATCGCTTCTGTATTACTTCTTGCGCAAGACTTTGCCACATACAACTTTTTTTCTTTTTGCCATACTTTGACTTTACACGTGGATGAGGGAGTTGTTGATATAGTCAGTTGATTTGGGGCGGAAAGGAAGGCGGGGCATTGATTTTATGTACTTTTCAATCTAGTGGATGGGGAGAAAAGGGGGGAGGGTAACTGTGGAGGGATTACAGTCATATTTTATATGTGGGTTCCATTTTTATGTACGGAATCTGAACGCAGGGAGTCATAGAATAAACTGGACTGGAAGATCCATCTGTTAAATAATAACATTAGGACCCGAGAGACCAGATCTAGGGGAGTGCAGATATAACACAACACCGGCAGAGGCAGAATAATAATTTAAAAAAAAAACATTAACGTTTTCCAAAACCGCCCCCCCCCCCCACCTAACCTTTCACATTAGGGAAAAAATGCACTGAGAGTAAACTGTATGGCCTTCTCCTTTTCTTTTAAAAACCATGTCATAGTTATCTCGTACCTGGCCCCATTATAGATCCGGCCGCTCATACCGCCAAGTGATCGGTTACTCGATTCTTTCAACGTTCGACAGGGAAGTCATTCTAGCCCTCTCTTTTCATTCTCCAGGTGCATTCGTGAACATGTTTAATAAAAGAGAATGAAATTGATTCTAGATCTAGATAACTTAGGGGCGGGGGGGGGGGGGAAGAACTTCTGTTGACAGGACATTACCTGCTCAACAGCGAGGGATCTGAAGTCCCAAGACATTATCTTCAAAGACCAAAATGGCGATCATGACCGCAGTCTAGGTGAGTCCCGTTCGTTTTCATATCTTTTTCCTTTGTCATCATCTTCCCCTTGTTATTTTTTTTCCTCGTTCTTCTTCTCTTTCTTGTTCTCCTCCTCTTCCTCTTCCACCGTCTTCCTTCTTCTTCGTCGTCAGTCTTATTTCTCTATTAAATTTCAAATTCGTATGTCCTGCACAAGTAGACTAGATCTGGTCGAGGAATGGTTTGGTTTTTGTCATCAAGATAATTTGCAAGGAGCGAGAAGTTATTTATTAAAAGCTGTCAGATATCTGCTCCCAGTATATTATATCTTTCAGCTAATAATAATGATACTGGTGATAACATAACATAGTATAATAATAATACTAATGAGGATAATAATAATAATATTAATAATAATGATACGCACATAGTACTATTAGCACTGTGTCGCCAGTAAAACAGCACCGGAAGCATTCCACAGACGTTCATACCAACGAATGCTCCCTTTAGAAATCGAAAATTGATTACTCCTTGTCCTCCCGAGGCTTGAGAAATTGACTGACTGACGGGTATAGACAGGTCATAGGTGGTGGCTTATAGTATGGCTAGATAGAACATGCCGGTGGAGCAAAATTGAAAAAAAAAAGTTGCGGAGCCCAACAGGAATGAACTTGCACTAGAAAACAGAAAACTAACGTTCGTCACGGGCTTACCACAAGGTGTCTTACTTTAATCAGTCTCAGTCTTGTTTAGCGTATGTGCCCAATCTTGTAGGAAAAATGTTATTTTGGTGCCCCACAACCATTTTGTACTTGTAAGAACTTGTTTTCTGATTTTCAGTATGCCAAAGTTGACTCGCTGTCAAAGTGGATTAATTTTGTTTTTGTTTTTGCCCTTGTTAAAAAGATAGTTGTTGGGGGAACGCAGATAGTTGTTGGGGGAACGCAGCCAAATTACCTAGCCAAATAGAGAAAATACTGAATCGTATTCACTGTTCAGCTGTAACTTTCTGTGTGAAACACTACCTGCCCCCCCACCCCCAACAATATTCTTTTAAAAACTATTATTCATTTGTACCATGAATGCCCCAGAGAACTAGAGCGTCGGCTGATGACCAAAACTCATTATGTCCAGAATTAGCATTGTGAGAAAATCGGTCCAATAACCAGATGCAGCCTCAGCGTCGCAACAAGTGGGCTTTGTCTTCAGCTGAAGACAGCGCTGATAAGGACCCGTCCTATGGCTCAAAATAGAACAAAGGCATAATACCTTATCTAAAAGCATGACCTGCGTATTAAATTTGCCATGGTTGGCTTTTTTTAGATGGCAAGTGAAGGTCCCATCAACGAAACGTTGCATGCTTTAAAGAAAAAAAAAATTGTTTGAATGGTAATATTGCCGTAATATCATATACAATCAAATGGACATAAACACATCTGGGATTGGGTTTCCGAGATGATTTGAAATATTACAGCATAAATATTTACAGACGTTATGGGAGACCAGAAAAGCCAAGTGTGGTTGTAATCCGAAAACCATTTCAAATGGACAAAATTCTGGTCATCACCCTACGAGATTACGCTTCAGTTGTAATCTTTTCAACTGAGTTGATGTGGATGACAGTTCGTTTCATAACTGAATAAATTCCTTGCCAGGTAGTGTGCAGTGATGGAGACAAGACTTGGAGTAGACAACAAGTAATGACGTCACATTCCATGGAACCAGCAATGTCTGCGACAACCAGGTAGGCCTATATGAAGAACGACTTTCACGAATTTCACTATTTCTAAATGTTACTATTATCATAATTTGTTTTGAGTCTTATTTTGTGTGTGTGTTTGTGTGGAGGGGGGTTACACATCCAGATATCTCCATTTTCCAAATTATTGCCTTTCTCTTGAGGAACCAGAACCCTTTTAATAATTTTTATATTGTACACGATTTCAGATTGTAATAAATTATATATTTTTAAAAGTTAACAGTGTGGCTTAATTCCAGGCGTTGCAGAACAATTGGAGATAGGCTGGAGGAAATATTGTGAACACACAGTATTCCATAAAATGGCAGATTTCAGCTATGGGACCAAACAAAGTGTAGTAAAATTATTTGGTAAAGCGGAACTTGATGAACATTACATTCTGGAACTGGAAAATTTTGACAGCTACAGGAAGAACTCAGGAAGAAAAAAGCAACACCAAAGACAGATAGCTATCAAAATTGAATGTAGATATAAAGGTAAAACTGCAACTGAAGAAGTTGACATCTGGATTGCACGGAAGATGAAACTCATGAAATATAGAATGGGTACATAAAAGAGGAGTTTTGTTTAGCCAACAGACAGAGAGTCACTTTTAATTGGAGTAATATTGTATGGCGATATTTAGAAGATTGCATTTGAATCCCCCCCCCCCCCTTCCCGTGAATAAAAAAAACAACAACACGCCGACCGGCACTGCACTGTGGCGACAAGGTGTCTGCTCTAGTTGCAACTGTGCTGCAATAACAGTAAGGCAAATTTCCCAAATAGGATCAAAGAAGTATGCAAAAAAATACAAAAAAAATTAAAAAATGTCAGTATTAGTGAATTATATTAGAGCACAGATTGCAGTTGTATAGTTTTAATATTTACTCAGAAATTTGAATGCATGGGGCTCCCTAATCCCTTGCCCTAAGACGGGCATCAGTAAATGCATGTACGTCATGGCAGGAACTTTCTATTTAGACAACAAATGCATAAAACTCACCCATTTCATTACAGCTCCTATCAAAATTAAAGGTGAATTTATTTGTATCAATCCACAGCTGCACTTCATCCAACACGACGCACTACTCCAAATTTTAACCAAGCAACGCTTCATTGCTGTCATGTCTGAGGAACATTCAAGATGAACACGAATCTGGAGAAGTGGACTAGATGAACATTCAAGATGAACAGACTTCGGATCTGGAGAAGTGGACTGGAGGAACATTCAAAGTGACCTGGAGATGTGAAAGTGGTCCCTTTTGACTTACCATTAGTTTACATCACAGAGTAGAACATTCACTCTTGTGCTACCTTCACAAATTAAATCTGCTAATCTTTCAACGTTGTGTTTTCACAGAGCAATGGAATCGGCTTATTTTGTTAGGTTTGCCAGTTCAATGCACACTTCAAATTCCAATATTTTGTATAACCAGTAAAATATTCGGCCTAAATATCTATGGCAAAGTGCAGAAAATGCCTCCATAGGCCCTTACCTCTTCCTCCACCAGCTGTAGAATTAACCACCAAATTCTGCTAAATGATCAGCAAAGGCTAAGACTGTCTAGTGATAGAATGTCAACAGAAATGAACTAGCCATATGTGATACATGTATCACCTTTAACTGTTTCAAGTTGTGGATAAAGTAAAACATTCTCAATGGCATGTTGCCCCATCCATTGATCTTAGGCATTTCATGATCTAGATTTAGAGCACTATTCAGATAGCAGAAAAATCAGAAAGCAAAATATGAGTGTTGGGTGACTATTTGAAACAGTATGAAAGCAGTGCAGTGTTAATTCTTGGACTTTATTCTATCTCCGTTGTTTTTTGTGGGAGGGGATGGGGTGGCGTTGTTCTTGTTTTGTCTAATTCTGAATTAGAGTATTTGAGTATTGCTAGTTGTATCTCTGTGTGTGCAATGGTTGTATGTTTAGCTTCACGTTCAGGTTGGCTTTGACTGGTTGGGAGTAACACTGGGAGATGGATTCCATTGATTGGTATTGTACTCCATCTGGGTTTTCGAGTGTTGTCTAGTAGAGCTCCTGCATTACAAAACATTGTTGCATTTTAGTTACCCCAGCATAATATCATGATAAAAATATTGTCATTTCCTTTTATTTTCTGTAAACTACAAAAACACCCGTTACATTTTAGTTAAAAGTGCATTACAAGTAGTTCATCAAAAACTGCCACTGCCATTTCAAGGTACAGCTTTGTCTTTTTAAACGCAGATCCCACAGTTAATACACATATGGCTAAAAAACATTTACTGTTATGTTTTCTTACCTGGCGCATTGTTTTACATCTTTTGTAAGTCAAATTTCTTCAGTTGGTAGAATGTTGTGTACAGTGTGAAATTTTACATCTTTTGTAGGTAAAATCTTATTTGGTGGTATGTTTTGCATAGTGTTGAATTGATTTTACATCTTTTGTAAGTAAAATCTCCCTGTTTGAAGGTACACTTTGCATAATGTAGAATTCATTTTACGTCTTTCGTAAGTAAAATGTCCTAATTTTGTATAATTTATGTTTTGTAAACTGAGCGATTTTTACATCATTTGTACGTGAAATTGCCTCATCCTTTTGGTGCTATCAAAATATCAGAGTGATTATTCTTACTGCTTTTATGTACTGAGCTTGTCCATTATAGTGGCAAAGTTAGGTGATAAGTTACCACCAAGAGGAGCCTTGGATCTATCAGCACATTGCGACTATGTCTCTGAAGTGATATTGCTCATTCTGTTAAATATAAATGACTTATATTCGCTTAATCAAGACTTGCAAAAAGAAACTTTTCCCCAAGAAGTGGAGTACCACTCGAGACTCTCACGACTTAACTTTTTCTCAGGGTACAGAGTGGAGTACCACTCCAGATTGACACAAAGTAACTGTTTTCCCAATTTATACAGTGGGATACGGCTCGAGACTTGCGCAAAGTAACTTCTTTTCCAAGGTATAAAGTAGAGTACAACTCGATAATGACACAAAGTTTTCTGGTGATAATATGACCACTACAATGTAAACCCATTTAGTGGAATAGCCATTTCCCCAAAGCCGAAAAGTTCAAAAGGCACACAGTTACTTGAAAACGTAAGACGTGGCTCGACTCCACTGTAAGACTATTAGCATAGCACTTTTACTCGAAGTACCATTTTTCACTCCCCTCATACTGCTCATTCACTGGAGCATTACTCGAGATTGACACAATGCGCCTCACTGGTTCTTTTTGTCACTTCACCCAAATGAGCTGAGCTCTTTTCTAGATACAGTCAGACACAATAAAATAAGACACACCTTTCTTCGCGCTTCTAAAAGTAAAAAAATCGTGCACACAGTTTGCCTACTAATCAAGGGCGGCGTCCGTGGCACACTGCACGAAAAGAATGCTTGATATCATGATAAATTAATGGTGCGGATTTGTTACTGTGCTACTGCCACTGAAAAAAAATGCCAGAGGTTTCTTTTAGAGATTAAAGTTATAATTGAAAAATAGTGACATCAATCAAAGCCTACAGAGATAAAATTTGATATTTTCCCCCAAAACTGGCTTTGTAAAACATTGCATTCTTCATGACTCCCGTGTATTCGCCGCTGGGTGGCGTCGCGAACTCCATGCACGCTCAACGCGCTAGCTGTCTTATCTTAATGTATACGGTGTCTTTGGTCACACACAGTTCGATATTCAAAGCAAGGCTCACCTTACTGTGTAGATCACTTTGTTGTTAGCAATTACTGGACCACTGTTAACGCGGCTGTCCGCAGAACAAGATTGGAGGAGCAGTCGAAGAATGCTTGTTCCTCTACTTGTAACTTTACCGATACTGATTTGAGCTCTTTTTCCGGAGACAGTCAGAAATGTTCCGGGTCACACGTAGTTCGGTATTTAAAGCAAGGCTCGTCCTACTGTGTAGACCACATCACGGAGTCACTGTTAGAATTACAGGACCGGTATTACAGTTGATCTCCGTACTCAAGACCAAAATGGGACCAATAGTCGAATACATGACATATTTGGTCATCTATCGGCCACCTCACCCATACTGATTTGGCTCTTCTCTAGAGATGGTCAGAAATGTTCCGGGTCACACAGTTCGAGATCCAAAGCAAAATTCAGCTTACTGTGGAGACCACATCACTGGTAGAAGTACAGGGCCAGTAATAACGCTGCTCTTCTTTGGCACTTCACAATATTTGGCCCTTCTGCTTCCCCCCTCACTCACCCATACCGATTGAACTCTTTTCTAGAAACAGTCAGAAAAGTTCCGGCTCACACACTGTTCGATATATCCAGAGCAATGCCCAGCGTACTGTGTAGACCACATCATTTAAGAATTCTAGGACCAATGTTACCGCTTCTCACCGTTGTCAAGATCAAGGTTGGAGCAGTGGCCGAACACTGCTGGCCCCTCTACCCGTCACCTCACCCATACTGGTTGAGCTCTTTTCCAGAGACAGAAAACTTTAGGGTCACACACAGTTTGATACCCAGATCAAGGCTCAGCGTACTGTGTAGACCACTATTAGAATAACAGGACCAGTATTTAGCTCTGCTTTTTTTTTTTTGAGCAGCAGCGAACACTTCACATATCTGGTCCTTCCATCTGTCACATTACCCATACTGATTTTGAGCTTTTTTCTAGAGACAATCAGAAATGTCCCAGGACACTCGCAGTCCGATATCTATAGCGCGGCTCATCTTGCTGTGAGGCCACATCATGTTTAATGTCGGATGGCAATCGCTACCGTTGTTCTTCTCTCTCGAGATAATGATTGGAGCACTCCATCAGGCCTAACACAATTATAGTGCTCATCTTTTATTAATGCTGCCCTCCTTCTCCAGGATAAACACAGGTCCCCCACTGGAACCGGACAAAACACGGACACAGTGTCAATTGAATGTTGAGATCTGTGAAAGGTTCGTCTACACTGTCCACCATCTTTTAATATGCCAAACTCTGTGTCAGCTGAATGCTGACACCTGTCAAAGTTTTGTCCACTCTGCTCATCATCTTTTAGCTCTCAAAATCTCTGTCTCAGTTCAGTGCTGAGATGTATAAAAGTCTTTCATACCTTGAAAGGCATGAACTGCAAATTGCATGTCGTGGGTCACTGCTAAACACAGTTGTGGTCACACTAGCATCGCTGACACTTCCACTCCTATACTCAGTGAAGCTTGAAAAGTAAACTCTTTTCTTATCTCCGCGTGTCACTGATACTGACATGTGCTGCTGTATGCACGTTAATCTTTGCAAAACTGCAAAACCAAGCCTGGATCTTACGTCGAGGATGGGCTTCATTTCCATTCCCTGCATGCACCATATTTTGTGTGTGTGTGTGTACCACCCAACCTGTCATGCATGATAGTTGTTTCAGTACCTCAATCCGTTTTCTTTTCAAACTGAATACGTAGCGTATTCTTTCCAGTTTCCTCTGACCAGTGATGTGGAGTCGGTAAAAAAATTTTCGACTCCAACTCCAGGCTTTTAAAAAAACACGGCTCCGGCTCCGACTCCGACTCCGACTCCAGGCTTTGAAAAAAGTCCGACTCCGACTCCGACTCCAGACTTTAAATAAGTCCGACTCCGACTCCGACTCCGACTCCGACTCCAGACTTTGAAAAAAGTCCGACTCCGACTCCGACTCCGACTCCAGACTTTGAAAAAGTATGACTCCGCCTCAAGACTTTTAATATTGTTTTTGAAATCACTTTATCTGGTAGACAAACATCAAATATTTCATTTTTTCCCCCCACAATTCTACAAAAATAATGTTCACATTTTTAGATGTACAGGTTAAGTGTTGTCAGCAGTATTCCACGATGGCACAAGTCGATTATGCCTGATTTTTGTTATTTCAGCAACTTGGAAATTCGTAAAATATGCCTTCTGCCCTGGTGGGACCGTTGGTTGTTACAAGTCAAAAACATAAAAGCATTGACTTACGCCATTGTGGAATGATGCTGGCGATACACCCAACATAGCAAAATTTACTCCAATTAACAACAAATTCACTCCAAAACAACATATCAGTTGACATGTTCAAAATTTAATTTAATCCAAAAACTGTTATTGTATTAAATTGTGCAAAAATTATATTAATGATAATTGCATAAAAAATTTTTTAAACTGCAGTTGTATTAGCACATTGACGCACATAATACAAGTATTGACCAAACATAACATACAATATACAGTAAATTCTCCCAATTAAGACTAACCAAATTGTCAGACAAAAAGATTGGAAGGGAGGTCATCTTACTTCGGAGATCATTTAAAAAATAAATAAGAAAAATAACTTAATCGGGAGGTAGGTCTTACTTAATTCGGAGAGTTGTAATCGGGATAGTTACTTTAACTATAATACAGTAATTGTCAAGACCAAAAGTGTTGTAACTAGAAGGTGGTCTTCATTGGGGAGATCATTTAAATTTTAAACCTTTTGCAATTCTGAAATGGGTACGAGTGTATTAATATTTTCTTTCTTTTTTAACATGAATTATTTTATGGTTCGACTCCGACTCCGACTCCGACTCCAGCCAAAATTTATTTTCCCGACTCCGACTCCGACTCCAGTCGAAATTAATTTTCGACTCCGACTCCGACTCCGACTCCAGGTGAACATACTTTTCGACTCCGACTCCGACTCCAGCAAAATTAATTGTACCGACTCCTCGACTCCGACTCCACGACTCCGACTCCGACTCCACATCACTGCCTCTGACAAAGACCATGCACTTGGTATAAAATGTGTACTCGTTGTGCGCTCGAGGTCTTTAGTGATACGTCATGCCTTGTAATTTCAGAACAGGCAAAGCAAAGTGAAATGTAACCACCTCTGACAAAACAGTTGTAATGTGGTCTGTTGGAAAGAGGTCTCACGGACTGCCTCACGGACATTGACAAAACCTTTTTTTCTTGCATTATGTTGTAGTTTTGTATTTAGATGTATTTTAGGATATGTGTTTGTTATTTAAATCAAATCTTGGAAATGTTTTGTTGCGAGTTGAAAGCTTCAAATGGACAGACGGGCGAAGAAAGAATGGATCACAGAGATGAAACTGACCCTCAGACGCTGTTGTTGTGTATGTACATAATTGTGAGTGAGAGATAGATATTACATGTACACTGTAGTATTGTTTCGTGTCTTTTTCTGAAACAGAGGAGGTTTAACGTCATTTGATCCATACGTCTAGCCTGGCAAGTGCCTGTTGACTGGTTATATTCTTTTGTTTGATACCAGCTGCAGTGCCCGGTCCTGACCGGGATAAATCTGTTTATCAGCTTCAGTTGTGTGTGATTTTTGTGTTCTATCTTGCCCATTCCTTTTATTGTTTTTTTTTTTTTGATAAGTCCTACTGCTCTCCCTTTGCGCGTTGACGCCGTACCAGAGAGTATAGATATATAGAGAGGGTTCACTATTGGTTGATTTGCACTGCGAGACACGGGAGGCTCTGCGAAACCACTGTTAGCATGGAGCGGAAAGTAGGCCGCTGCGGTAAACAAAACCCGTTTGTGCATTTCCACGGGGCGTAGGAGCTTAGAAACGGTTGTAAAGAGTTTCAATCAGCCCAAAATATGAACAAGCCACAGTAAACAGATATGCACACTATCTTTGGTGAACAAGGTCTCTTTCAATTCTTCAATTTCTTGTTTACCGCAGCGACCTAGTTTCGCGATTTGGCGGAAGTGAACCCTCTCTATATATCTATACTCTCTGGCCGTACGCACCTTGTCAGCACTAGTAAAATGGCTACGATTTGCGCACGACTTAGTGTGTGTAATAGAGAACACTTCCCATGAACTGATTACGTCATGGGCTGATGGAAAAGAAAGGATCAGGAAACGAAATTAGCGACTCAAATCAAAGTAAAAAAAAAAATCTTCCGCACAATTTCAAGCCTCCAAATCTGAAATAGAACCAATGGCAGGTGGAAAGAAAGACACCTACACAATTTCATGCAAATCTGAGCTGTATGAGCGGCTGTAGGTCTTTTTAAAAATAGCGCGACTTTTTTAAAAATCATATAACATGATGGGTTCAAATAAAATGATAACATCTTACATTTTTTTCTAAACTGTCTCCTAACGTCAGAGCAGATAATCTATTCATTTGAAATAAAACTAAAGTTTTGACAGCTGTTTATATTATTAGTTATTATTCCCCCGCGCCCCCCCCCCCCTCCCCCTGCAGAAATAATTTTATAATTTTTTTGTTTTGTTTTGTTTTCTTCTTGGGCCAAGTAACTTACTAACAGTAACACAAAGCCTACATATTATGTTGGAGACTTCTGTAGATTTGAAGTGTTTAACATTGTTGAATGTTGAATGAATACATTATCATGTAAGGTGTGAACTAATGTATTTGCCCGTCTGTCTGTCTGTTTGTTTGATATTCATTGGAGCACTCGTCTTGCCTGACACAATCATGCTAAGAGCCCAGACGCAGTGGCTTCGGTTTGGTCCAGCTTTCGTTTCGCTTTTGGCAGTTTTGTCACATGACGTCATTGTCATGTCACACGCCAAACTTCAGTAAGAGCGTCAAGAAATAACCTTAAAATATTCCTGGAAAAATGCTGTTTTGTTCGTTTGTTGTTGTTTTTCTGAAACGAACTGTTAGGTAAGATTAAGTTTTAAAGGAAGTACATTATTGTCATTTTGTATTTTAAAATCATTAAAGGAGTTTAAAATTTTCGCTAAAGGCACCGCTTTTTCAAGAATGGGTTCAGACGCCTGATCCTCCTATCCACGTTAGCTCCGCCATTGACTTTATTACCTGGAGCAGAGGCCATTTTACTATGTGGCCACATCGTTGATACTGGCGTTCCCCTTTCCCAGTATATCGAGATACTGATTGGAGTATCAGTGTAGCGTGATATCGACTATATTGTCTGGTCATGCATATTTCCAGCGTTCCTTCTCACCAATGCAAGACAAAACTCGTTCACTGAATTATTACTGGATAGTGTGAACAGTCCAAGACATACAGAGTTCAGTATAAAGCAGCAGTCGTCTTTTATCAATGTGTCAGAGCTGCTGCCCTCCTTTCTCAGGATAAACACAGGTGCCCCACTGGAACCGGACACAACACGGACACAGTCTCAATTGAATGCCGAGATCTGTGAAAGGTTCGTCCGCACTGCCTACCAGCTTTTAATACGCCAAATCTCCAGATCGGCTGAATGCTGAGATCTGTCAAAGTTTTGACCAAACTATACATCATCTTTTAATACGCCAAATCTCTATATCGGCTGAAAGCTGAGATTTGTCGAAGTTTGACCATTCTATTCATCATCTTTTAATACGCCAAATCTCTGTATCGGCTAAAAGCTGAAGTCTGTCAAAAGTTCGACCATTCCATGCATCATCTTTCATGCGGCAAATCTCTACATGGGCGCCGGGTTGAATTCTGGGATCTGCAAAAATTCGGTGCACTCTAATCATTATCTTTAAACAATTCAAATCGGTGTCTGAATTCAGTGTTGAGATAATATGAAAGTTTTCTGTACCTTGAAGGCTGTACTGCAAATGGCATGTTGTGAGTCACTGCTGAACGGGATTGTGGTCACACATATCGTCACTGATACCTCCACTGCTGTACTCAGGAGGAACAGGACGACTAAAACATAAAAACGTTCCTTTTCTACTTGTGTCATTGACACTACATGTGCTGCTGTTTGTACTACAATCTCTGCAAAACTGCAAAACGAGTTCTGGAGCTTACGATAAGGACGGGCCTCATTTCATTTCGATCCATTGCATGCAGTATTTGGGGGGGGGGGGGCAAAAATGTCATGCGCGATTGTCTTTTCTGTACCTTGCCCTCACCCATGTTTCAAACTCTAAACCTCATCTTTTATCACACTAAATCTGTATCGTAGTTGAATGCTGAGATCTATACAGGTTTAGTGCACTCTAAACATCATCTTTTAGCACTCCAAATCTCTGTCTCCGTTGAATGCTGAGATCCTTGAAAGTTTTTGCATGCCTTGAAAGGCTGAACTGATCATGAGTTACTCCTGAACACGACAGTGGTCACACATAGAATCACTGACACTTCAAATGCTTTACTCAGTTAGGACATGAAGACTAAAAGTAAACACTCTTCTTTTCTCCGCGTATCATTGACACTGACCTACTTTTGCTGCTGTTTGTACGTTAATCTCTGCAAAATTGTGAAACGAAGTCTGGCGTACCTCCGAGATCTTTCATGGTGAATGCCTTCTAAATTCAAAACACTGAGAGCAAAGTGAAATTTGACCACCTCTGATAAAGTAGTTGTAATCTGCTTGTTTTACATGCCTTGAAAGACTGAACTGCCCACTCTATGTCGTGAGTGACTGCTGAACACGATTATGGTCACACCATGGTGGCATCACTGACACTGTCACTGCTGTGCTCAGTTGCGACATGAAGACTGAAATATAAACACTTTCTTTTCTCTTTGTGTCACTGACATGCACGACAGTCTTTTCTGTACATTACCACTACACAACCATTTTGTTGATGTTTCTCAGGGTCGTATAGAGGAATCTCTTACGGTTATTTGAATCATGATGAGATCTATACAAGTTTAATGCACTCTAAACATCATCTTTTAGCACTCTAAATCTGTATCTCAGTTGAATGCTGAGATCTATAGTGCACTCTAAACATCATCTTTTAGCGCTGTAAATCTGTATCTCAGTTGAATGCTGAGATCTATAGTGCACTCTAAACATCATCTTTTAGCGCTGTAAATCTGTATCTCAGTTGAATGCTGAGATCTACAGTGCACTCTAAACATCATCTTTTAGCGCTGTAAATCTGTATCTCAGTTGAATGCTGAGATCTTAAACGTTTTGTGTACTCTAAACCTCATCTTTTAGCACTCTGAATCTGTGTATCAGTTGAATGCTGAGATCTGTACAGATTTAGTTCACTCTAAACAGTATCTTTTAGCACTCCAAATCTCTGCTTCCGTTGAATGCTGAGACCCATGATCATTTTTGATACCTTGAAAGGCTGAAATGATCGTGAGTTACTGCTAAACACGACAGTGGTCACACATAGCATCACTGACACTTCAACTCCTGTACTCAGTTGGGATATGAAGACTGAAAAGTAAACTCTTTTCTTTTCTCCGCGTGTCATTGACCTACTTTTGCTGCTGTTTGTACTTTAATCTCTGCATAACTGAAACGTAGTCGGGTGTAAGCTCGAGGTCTTTCATGGTAAATGCCTTCTAAATTCAAAACACCGAGAGCAAGGTGAAATTTGACCATCTCCGACAAAACAGTTGTAATGTGCTTTTTGATGGAAGGCCTCACGGACTGCTTGGTTGTATCAATGAAGTCAATTCTTCTTTGATCTATGTTTACAGTAAAAATGACAATAACGTCATCAACAACCCGTGTGTTCTATGCTTGTCATCTTTTGGATTACTGCTTGATGTCTTGGGCCACCATCGACGCAACTTCCACATATTGTATTTTGTAGTAGTTTCATTATTTAGATTGTTATTTTTGGGATATGTTTGTTATTTGAATTGATTCTTGGAAATGGTTTATTGTGAATAGAAAGTCCCGAATGGACAGACGAGGGAAGAAAGCATGAATCACAGAGGTGAAATTGACCCAGAGACGCTCTTGTTGTGTAGGTGAACAATCTATGTGTGAGGAAGAGATAGATCTATACGATCGTAATTAGTATTGTTTTATATATCTCTTTTCTGAAACAGTAGAGTTTATATTTTGGCGAGGAAATGAAAAATGGGTTGCTTACTGTCACAACCACTTTTGATGTTTCACAGAGTCGTATGGGGAATGTTTCATCATTATTTGAATAATGCTGAGATTTATACAAGTTTTGTGCACTCCAAACATCATCAGTTCTTTTAGTACTCAAAATCTCTTGAGCGGTTGAATGCTGTTTTCCATGAACGTTTTGCATGCCTTGAAAGGCTGAACTGCACACTCCATGTCGTGAGTTACTGCTGAACACGATTTTTTATCTTCTCTACACAACCATTTTTTTTATGTTTCTCAGGGTCGTATAGAGTTACGGTTATTTGAATCATGATGAGATCTATAGGCCTACAAGTTTAATGCGCTCTACACATCATCTTTTAGCACTCCAAATCTGTATCTCAGTTGAATGCTGAGATTTATAGTGCACTCTAAACATGATCTTTTAGCACTGTAAATCTGTATCTCAGTTGAATGCTGAGATCTATAGTTTTGCATGCCTTGAAAGGCTGAACTGCCCACTCCATGTCGTGAGTTACTCTTGAACACGATTGTGGTCACACCATGGCGGTATCACTGACACTGTCGCTGCTGTGTTCAGTTGCGACATGAAGACTGAAATGTTAACACTTTCTTTTCTCTTTATGTCACTGACACTGATGTCAGGGATCAGGATTCCCAAATCAGGAAGGGTGTCCCCTCCAGATGTCGGGGTGTGGGATCTTGAGGATATTGTAAAAGTCCCCCCCCTGATGTCAGAATCCCATCCTAAGTTTATAGATGGTATCCTAAAGTTATGTTGGGTGTTAGTTCGACTGCATTTTTATAATCGAGAGTTTTATGATTTGTTATTTATTTAATCTAAATCTAACTTCCATACCATGCCAAATACTAAAGAACAATCTGAGTAAGTTTCAATTAATCAGACCTGCAGGGTCACATTTTATTACGTTAAGTACACTAACAATTTCGACTAAATCTATTTATGTAATAAGGATAAATAACAGCAGCATCAAATCCATAATCAAAAATACTTCATTCTAAGTCTAGCTCTAGATTTCCTATAATATCATTTAACTTCTGTGCTCGCTAATTATCTAATTAACTATTTCTATATATATCTAAGATCTAGACTGCTTACTGTATGGCAATTACAGTCTCTGGATACATAATGTCATATCCGATATTTCTGCCTAAACTTATAGTAGGTCGAGCCCGTCAAGGACAAAGTGACGTCGGCCCAGTTAAGTACAGAGATCTAACTCTAAGATGGGCTGGTATCTCCCAGCCTCACCCAGACAATTCAATCACAATTCACAGTTATGTATTTCATACACTAATAACTATTGCAGCTCTAGATGAGTTTAACTTCGCCTCTTGCATTCGCTGGCAATCACTCTAGTTAGATCCCCCACGACTCTCCCATGGACAAATGTCGTGCTCTTCCTCTTATTCATTGTCAATGTCATCAGGAGGTTCTGTCTTCAATTACTTACGATTGTTCTGGCGCTAAGGCCAGAAACAGTAGAAAAAGCGGTGTCATGTTCAACTGAGCCATATGGAGCTCTCTCAAAGTCTATGGAGCTCTAGACCTGATGTAGCAATACAACTTATGATTCTTCAGGCAGAATCTCGCCGAAACCCTCACAGCTTGAATTATCTGTTTGGAATGAAAATTAAGAAGTGCTGCCCGCACGGTTTACGCTGCATCGCGATCCTTCCGCTAACCCTCATTGGTTAGCCCTTTTACCTGTATTATAATTTATTAGCATACTACTGTTTATCACGGGGTCGAGAACTGCTCTGTCATTCCTAGCTATACATTTATTCTATCTCGCCCCACCTTCTTTCCAGCTATAAGAAAAAAGTGTTTCAAAACAAACTGTTCACGAGAACAGCTCAAAGACAAATTACGCTGGTTATAACTAACAAGATCGTAAACATTAACACACTGAATTCGTGACCTAGCACAGCATTTATGAGACAATGTGATCTTGACAACTGACACATATTGCTGTATGTACCTCAATCTTGGCAAAACTGCAAAACGGAGCCTGGATCTTACGATAAGGACGGGCTTCATTTCTGTCCCCTGCATGCAGGATTTTGTTGTTGTTGTTGATACCAAACATGGCAATGTCATGCACGATAGTCTTTTCTGTACCTTATCCCTCCACTGCATCTCAATTTCAAACTAAACAGGGCTCGAATATTGCTTCTGTGAGAGACTGGGCACTTGGTATAAAGCATGTATTCGGACTATGCTCGAGGTCTTTAATGATGCATGCTTTCTAAATTGAGAACAGGCAAAGCTCTCTGAAATTTGACCACCCCTGACAAAATAGTAGTAATCCGGTGTGTTTGAGGGAGATCTCCCGGGCTGCTTGATTATACATGTATTAATAAAGCCCTTTTCTTTTTTATTTCTTTTTACAGTGGAAAAGATTGCAACTTCATCAACATCTCGTGTGTTCTATACTTGTCATATTTTGGCTTGCTGCTTTGAGACCTTGCAGCCCCACGATCACAACTTCCAAATCTTGTATTTTTTGTTGCTTTCCTACTCAGATATATTTTAGGATATAAACACATTATGTTTGTTATTTAAATCGATTCCGGAATGGACAAACGCGGTAAGAGAGAAAGAATCACAGAGGTGAAATTGGCCCAGAAGCATCCTCGTATATAAACAGTGTGTGTAAGAAAGAGACAGTTCTACTCTATAGTATTATTATTTCGTATCTGTTTTAGAAACAGTAGACGTTATTTTACCGAGGAAATGAATGTTGTCTCAACGGGTTGTGGGGGAAATTGATTGTGCTATCGTTATCTGAATAGTACGCCTGCCTGGCTTAAACTGACAGGTGTTTGCTGGTTGGTTATAACATAATTATGTAGATTAAACAAATATTTTGCATGAATTTGATATGGCGGGTTAAAACTAAAGTGATAACATCTAAAATTATTTTTCAGTTGGTTTCATTCGTTATAACTGATGATGTTTTATTTGATATAAAATTGACTTCTAGACAGATTTTCATATTTATTGTCCCTCCCAAGCAGAATTTTTTGTTTTTGTTTTTGCTTTTGGTCAAGTGACAACTGGCATAAAGCATACAGACCATGTTTTGATATTCTCAGAGAACTGAACTGTGTTTGATGTTGGAAATTTGAATAAATACATTATCATGTGAGATGAGAACTTATTGATTTGCCTGTCTATCTGTGTGTATGTTTGTTGTTTGCTTGTTTAGTGTTCATTCTGTCATCAACTGGTCCAGTATGGTTACCTTGGTGAAAGAAGCTAATTATGTTGTAGTTGGTGTCTATTTAATAATAATAATAATAATAATAATAATGTATAGCATTTATATAGCGCATATCCATTTAAAATGCTCTATGCGCTTTACAGAAACATGTCAACCACAGAGCAGAATGGAGCTGCCTGCGAAGCGCTCAACACACTGCACTGCTTCTTTCTCTCTCCGTGTCTCGCTCACTCTCTCTCTCTATCTCAGAGCAAATTGTAACGCAGCCTGTTAGGCGCAGTTCACAACTCACAACAATTCACAACTCACAGCAGTTCACAACTCACATCAGCTCACAACACACAACTCAAATAATATTTGAATATTTATTAATAACAATATATATTTAATAATGAATAATAATAAATTTTGTTGCTGCTGGTGGGGGAGGGGGGATGATATGGATAAATTTTATTCTATTAATTTCAATTTTCAATTTTGCCCGGGCAGCGGCCTTTCGGCCTGCTCTTTATGATTTCCAACTGCCAAGGTATCTTTAACGTGCGCAACGTGCACACGGGCCCTCCGAATTTTTTCGTCCTTATCCGAGAAGACTAGGTACTCGATCCTACTCCCCAATAGGACCAGGGACTTGAAAATATGAGAAAAATCCAATTTCCAACATGCCTGCACTGCCTGGGTTTTGAACCCGGGACCCTTGGCATGAGAGGCGAGCACCTTGCCTCTAGACCACCTTAAGAGACATAATTTGTTGATGTCTCATTATCTGTTTGTATCATGGGAGAAGAAATATCAGACTTGATACATCAGCGAATAATATCAACGCCTGGCAAAAAACCAATCCCAATACCTTGTGGAGAGGAATGGGAGAGAGAGAGAGAGAGGAGGGAAGTACAGACAGAGAAAGTCAGTGAGGGCGAGAGACAAGATGGAGGTACAGCGAGAGAAAAAGAGATAGAGAGAATCAGAGTGGTGTTCATTTGCAGCAACAATAATATTTTTTATTCATTAAAAGTCAGCAATTAAAATATTGAAATATTTTTTAACATTCACACTCACCCTACACAGCCCCCTCCCCCCATCCAAAGGGCGGCTTTTAAGCTTGTTATAGATATTTGACTAGATCTAATTCCTTCCCAGACGGTGTCACAAGTGTCAAAACTGTTATTTCTCGTGTCAGGCAAATATTAAATTTAGTTTTTTCAGACAGTCGACCAAGCTCTACACGACAAGCAGAAACAGAATAGGTCAATGTACGTGCATGCATAAATCCACCAGGTGAAATTTTACAGGTCAGAGAAAAAAAAAACTGAATTCCTAGCTAAAAACTATTTTTTAATTGGCTTTGTATTAGACGTCTCACCCATTATTATAGCTTCATTCCATGCTATCTAGAATGCTGTTTTAAAAAATTAGGGGCTTGTCGAACAGTTTGCCGAAAACTGCACTTATACATTTTATTTAGACCACCCGATTTTGCAGCTCTAATCCGCGTAATTATGTCTCAGCCGCCATTTAGAACCATGCAAAATCCAGGTCTAGCCAGGCAGATACGTATATATACCCGGGCTTTTACGCACCTTTTGGTGGCTCTCTGCTCATACCCTTAATATGTGGCAACCTAGAAAATATTATTTTGTGGGGTAGTATGGGACGAGTTTTGTCATTGTAATTGCTATGTTTGCAATAATATTACCGACAAAATAATAATAAAATTGCTTCAAATTTTAGATTTTTCCGTAAGAGGCCTACAATAGATCAAAATCTGCACGACAACATAACTGTTTTATTTACTGATTTACTACTATTGTATCGAGACAGACGGACAGATAGATCTGACAGAGAGAGAAAGAGGGGAATGGGATAGAAACATAAATAGAGAGAGGCAGAGAGAGAGCAGACAAGGGAAGACAAGAGAAAGTGAGAGACGAAGAAAATTTATCACTTTTTGACAACATCATGACGAGACCGAATGATAGATTTAGAGTGTGTAACATGTTAAAGTTTATTGCTTTTGTGAATTATCGATTTTGAGCCAGTTTCTCTTTATGGGACCAGTTTAATGGCGCAGACTGACATATTGGATACCAGGATAATACATTAATTGACGTGGAATTCAAAATAATTTTTTTTAACCTCACCCTGTTGTTATTGTCTTCAGATCATAAGGTTAAATTGAGATGGGACAAATCTGTCTGTCTTTCTTTGTGGGGTTAAAGTAGTTTCTGTCATCGAGAGGCGTGTCTGCACTTTGGAGATCAAAGACACTCTGACAATGTGTATTATATAATTTCATGGGACATTATTATGGTAACCATGGTCAGTTGCTCCACCCCCTTATGTTTCTAAGCTCTCGTGCATAATTAAGCAGGATGCCACCTCAGTTATCAGATACATAAGTTGACGTGTCCAGTAACGGGCCAACATTTTTGGGACCCTGAAACTTGAGCTGTTGTGGAACCCCTTGACAACCAGCAACGATAGGGCAACATACAAAATTCATTCATTAATGAAAGTTTGTTCAATTCCCTTCCGGGATTAGGGACGGTGAAGCTTAAGCCTCATTAGTGCTACTGTCAATCCGCCACTGGATGTACCCACGGTTTACCAGTACACCACAAAGGGCGTTTGCCTTTAAGGGTTCTGGTGACCTGAGGTCATGGTGCGATAGGTGTCACCGTCTGTCTATCGCGCAACTGCCGAGCGAAAGGTGTGAAAGCTTCTATGGGTGTGGGAACAAATATTTCCTTGGACATACGCGTTTACAACTTGCAAAGATAGGGCCTAGTCTGCAATGCGCGTTTTTAATCCTTGAGAAGAAAAACTAATTTCCATTAATCCTTCAGCCATAATATTAACAGAGGTGATGGTCAAGGGGATGAGTGTCACAAATCCCAGACTGGGAGATGTAATAATGATTATAACAAGACAACAATCACGAACGAACAAGTTTAACACTTAACAGAACAACCCATCAGACTCACACATTTATTAAACATAATTATACAGATAATAGCGCAATTACATACATTATATTATTGAATTTAACTGCCGTACAACGGCCTTATTCCCACATGCACTCTTCCCTCAGATCCACAACCCGGTAGTTACTTCCTAAAGACACTTCGGCCTCAGCCTCTCCCCTCAGGGTCTTAATAGCACATTAATAATTCACTGGCACCGCAGTCTCTCAATATCACCTTCCTATTGTCATACACCTTAGCATTCCACTAGCACCTCAGCAGGGCAATAGCACCTTATCATTTCAATAGCCCATCAACATGGCAATAGCACATTATCACATTCACGCTCATATCTACGTCCCTGTCCGTGGCCAGACTGCCAAGACTTTATGTGCCTCTACTGTCCTGCACCGACAGCCTCACTCTTGGCCTATGTGTGGCCCCCGGCCCTATGCTGGCCTATCCCCTGTGCTCACCGTAGATGGCGCTCTTCGGCCCGACCTCGGCACCTACAAGAATAACATTACATTGGTATAATAATCCCATACCACTTCTATTCACTTCACCCCTCTTTACATCTCATGAAGCGTACACACAATAGTTCACATTTCACTCACCACATCTTACGGTAACACACCTCCACCGCAGTACACACGACTCACTCGCGCTACAAATCCATGAACTCAACTTTCATCTATCGCTCATGGCGCACATTGCTATATCCAATATCAAGGACTTCCACATTCCTCACATATACTTATTTACATCATGGTAATAGACGAATATAATATAATACATCAATCATAATTATCAATCAACGTTCTACCTACCAGTCATCACTGGAAAAAACACTCTCATCCGTCTTCCGACTGCTCCCCTTATGTTCGCCCGCTGGGCTCTTACTAGCGTCCGTTCTCTTTGGACTATCTCTGTGCAGTGAACTGGTAAACACACTGATCTCACCCCGTTTAATCCTTACTCACCCCCTTTCACGTTTTTCCCTACTTGTCTGCCGTGAGCCCTTCTTACTATACACCCGCTCTGTAGCCATCCCCTTAATTGCACTCACTCCACTCGTGACTTCATCCCCCACCCCAAAAAAATTAATGCAATTAATTTCAAATCGCATCAAGATGACTGTCAACGAGTGAGCGTGAGCAATACTTACATAAAAATGACCTAGCAATTCCCCTCTCACATAAAATACCGGAATCAGGGAAAAATATGGGGATCAATATGCCCTGCAATATGCATATATGTATCACATCATCAATACCTAACTAAAACATAACATGTAATACAGAATCAAAAACCAATCAACCTATCAACCATTCTTCATATCATATTTATAATGTCAATATTTTAAAGTCGACTCATTCACACAGATCCTGTCAATGTTCCTGTCCTCCGATGTATAAGCTCCTGAACTCTTCCCCTAGGCTCGACTAAGGTAGTCGGCGATATGATTGCTGGTTCCTGGAATTGGTTGAATAACGAAGGTATACGGCTGCAAAGCCAATGCCCATCTAGACAAGCGTGGGCTGGACGAACGATTCTTCGACAAAAACGTTAGTGGCTTGTGGTCTGTCTGGATACAAAATTCTCGTCCCATGAGATAACGTCCTAATTTCTGGACGGACCACACAATGGCAAGACACTCCCGCTCTATCACAGAATACTTTCTTTCTCTCTGCAATAACTTCCTACTGACATAACATACAGGATGGAACCATTCGTTCTTCTCCTGTAGAAGACAAGCGCCGACACCAGAGTCCGACGCATCCGTTCTGAGGATAAATTTAGATCGAAAATCGGGTAAAATCAGAATGGGTGACGATGATAATGCTGTCACCAAATTATCAAATGCTGTCTGACATTCAGACGTCCACTGGACCTTATCGGGTTGTCCCTTCTTAGTAAGGTCAGTAAGAGAAGATGACAAGGAGGAAAAATTTGGAATGAACTTTCTGTAATAATTTAAAATTCCCACTAAGCTTCTGACTTGTTTCTTTGTTTTAGGGATTTGCAACCCTACTAATTTGTCAATTTTGGTTACTTCAGGTCTCTGAACACCTCTACCCACAATATGTCCTAAGAATACTATCTCTGGACATGCCAAATCCATCTTTGCGGGTTTAGCAGTTAACCCAAACTGACGTAATCGTTTAAAAATTACTGTTAGTGTCTGAATATGATCAGACCATGTCGACGTATGACATGCTATATCGTCAAAGAATGACACGACATTAGGTATGTCCTTCAACACCAGTCTCATTAATCGTGCAAACGTCGCTAGCGCGTTTACCAAGCCAAATGGCATGACCTTAAATTGGAATAATCCAATGGGCGTTTGGAACGCCGTGTATTGTTTAGACTCCTCAGTAAGAGGGATTTCCCAATAACCTTTCGTTAAATCTATCTTGGAAAACCACGTGGACCCGGCCAATGAAGCTATTAGTTCCTCCTGAAACGGAATAGGCTCCCTATCGCCTACCGTAATAGTGTTCAATCTTCGAAAATCAATACAGAACCGCACCGATCCATCAAGTTTTTTCACGAGGACGATGGGTGATGAATGATGTTGATGGTTCTATCACATCTAACTTCAACATTGACTCAACTTCCTTTATAACTCTGTCTCTCGAAGAAAAAGGCAGCGGATAAGGTCTAAGAAATACTGGCTTATCCGAAGTCAACTTTATTTGGTGCTGGATCACCGTAGTGCGACCCGGCAAATCCGTAATAACATCCGGGAATGACGCTAACAGGGTCTCAAGTTCCCTACTCCTTGAACTCGTAAGGTCCGGGTTAATTTTTACGTCCCTGTAACCTTGTGTCGGAGTTAACTCCGGCAATTGAATTTCTACCTCTTCCTGTGCATCGGTGTCGCCCCTGTCTCTGTCTGACCAGTCTAAGACCCCCCGTACAAGCAATAGAGAAGACACTCTCCTTTGGTTTCGTCTGAGCACACAGATACTCTGGTCTCTCATAAAATCTCTGCAGCATATTAACCTGGAAAACCTTAACTACTCCATCAATCTGAATAGCATAATCTACCTTCGAAACGACTCGCTCAATCGTATACGGACCTTTCAATGTCATTAATAACTTCTTATGATCCGTAGGTAGCAACAACAGAACCTTGTCTCCTGGCTTAAAACTTGGAAGTTTGGACCCTCTATCTTTATAGTTTTTCTCTCTTTTTGAAGTGCTACTAGAAGCTTCTTCCATAATAGTGCGCGCTGAAGATACTCCCTGTCCTATCGTCTTTTGGCACGCACTGCACGTCTTACAATACAGCCGTACATCTCTATGTATCGATGGCCAATAAAAATCTTTCAGAACTCTCTCCTTGGTTCTAGCACTTCCCATATGACCCGCTAATGGAACATCATGGGCCAGACGCAATACTGTAGCAATTAACGACCGTGGCACGACGACCTGCTTTTGAACAGAAGCCACTGTGACGTACATACGGAACAGAATGCCCCCCTGGACAAAAAAGGAAGATGACCCGTTTATATATTTTCTCGTTTTCTCCGTTCGCGCCTCCTCAAAACATGGACTCAATGATGGGTCCTCCTTTTGCAATGTCGCCAAGCGCTCTGGTGTGATATCCAGGTTGACCGCTGGCGTTGCCAAAGGTCTAATCTTAGTCCTATCATGTACCTGTCGACGTGTCTCGACTGCGGCACAAAAGTCAATACCTTTTGATTGTGACCATGCCTGCACATTCTCTTCGGAAGGGGAAACTACCCGCGATACATTACCAATGATGAGCTGGGCGCCTGGAAAGCAACCAACGACTGCTTCGACTTCCCCGCTAAGGAAATGTGTATCTATCACTATCTTTGCCATGGGTAATTTCTCTATGGCCCCTGAAAATTGTATGCATGGGACAGTCTCACCTGTAAGCTGTGAACCCTGAACGCAGTCCCTATGCACCCCCACAACGGTAGATCCTGTGTCTCGTAAAACCGAGACCGGTTCGTCCCCAACAAACCCCGGATAAACCCTAAGACCACCTCCTGTATGACATGAATTTATAACGGGGATCTTCCTCCCACAAGGTAAAACACCGGAGGATAATAACTTCTCACAACTGGGACACTTAGAACACTGTCCGCCTCCGTTGTCCGATGCAACACACGCAGCCGTATGATGAAATTTATTAGGGGAACATGGACTGGAGCTACTGTCCACGTTCGCCGCTATCCTACCTGCAGGGCAATTCACGCTTATGTGATCTGCTCTTCCGCAGTTCCAACACTTCGCGGCCCTACACTCGCGTGAAAAGTGACCCACGCGTCCGCAAGTCCAACACTCCGCTCCCTGTGCTCCGCTAGCCCTAGGTCCCCGTGACGCATCGCGACCGGAACTAAAGTCCCCATGCCGTCGGTCATCGGCAAAGGTCACAAATCGCCCCCGGCCACTACCGCGACCTAGCCCTCCTGCTCGGTCAAACTTACCGGATCCATATGCAGGTGCTTGGTGATACCCCCTACGCTGCCCCTGGGCTTGCCCACTATAGGCACCACGCTGACGCGACCTGTCTTTATGTCCTGCCGGCGACCCCTCAACCACGGCGACGTAACCAGCATCCTGTACGTACACCCTCGCGACTGGTTTGGACGGGTGTGCCGTACGGCATGCTTCCGCCAACTTAGACGCCTCTTGCACCGTCGCGGGTTCGTTTTCTTTCAGGAAAGCCACCAGATCTTTATGGCACGACGCGTACAGCTGGTCACGGATCATTAGGTCTTTTAATTTAGCAAAATCCGCGCCCACATGCGCCAAGTCCACCCAGTTCGCGAAATATTCTGTTAGTCTCGCGACGAAGGCAGCAAAGTCCTCCCTGGTATCCGCACGTGCTCGCCTAAACTGCTCCCGGAAATATTCCTCGGTACGCGCAAATCGGCGAAGCAGCAAAGCCTTCAGCTTATCGTAATCTTGCACGTCTTCGCGCTGTAGCTCTTTAAAGTAGGTTAACGCTCGCCCCTGCAATAAGGACGCCAGGTACGTGGACCATAATTGCTTATTGTCCCCCCATTACAGTTGTGCGTTCAGTTCGAACCTGTAAAGGAAGGCGTCTATGTCGTCCTTCCGGTCGTCGAACGTAGGGAGCTTGATCCGAACACCACCTTTATTGTGTACCTGCCGCTCAACTGTTTCCGTTGGCGTATTCTTTTTGATTTCCAACTCCGCGATCTTTACTTGCGCCTCTATCTCCTTTAACCTTATCTCCCTTTCCTGCTCCTTATCCTGTCTCTCCTGTTGCTGAGCTTCTAACTCCTTTAACTTAAACTCCCTTTCCTGCTCCTGAGCCTCTTTTTCTCGCTCTCTATCCTTAGCACGCTCATCGCGCATTTCTTCCTGCTGTTCTTTAATCCAGCCGCGTAGCTCCTCTCCCTCAAGGCCAAGTTCCTTACCTAACTTCATTAGTTGCTGGAGCTCCGCCATTTCACGGATCTATTATGGTACAATTTCGAGATACAATCTATTGTCTCTGTACTCACTATAACTGACGTATCCCGAGACCTGGAATATGCCACTACAATAACAGCACTATTTCTACATGCAATTCAGAAACACACCTAACTGAACATTCTACAGCCTACTCTCTCTAACTAATTCTATGTTTATAAAATGTCTAGCACTATTAAATAACAAAACGAAAGGAAAAGATAATGAGAAAATTCAGTAGAAGGACCACAAGGACATCAAGGACAACGAACCAGACTAAGACAAAGACTTCTAAAAAAAAACTATAATGGAAAAAAATGCAACCTAACTACGCCGATTACACTACACGGTACGAACAAGAACAGAGTCTGAAAAAAAAGAACGTATCTACAGATAGGGAAGAGAGGGACAAGAGAAACGTCTTCCTAAAACAACGAGGAAGACGGAACGCCACAATCTAAACAAAAATACAGGTCCCTATAGAACTGTTCACTGTGATGAACGAAGTTCCAAGTTTCCCACACCTTTTGAAAAGGATAAACTAAGTTCAACACAGCAAACCCGCGCCACCGCCCGTATAATCTATAACGACAACAAAAACAGCAAAAACAGGGAAAAAGACAGATGAAAAGACAGCCCTCAATCCAGGGCACAAAATTTCAGTTTTACTTAACTTTCAGCCTTATGAGTTTAAGTCCTCCCCTTAATCGGAGCTCTGGCTGCTTGTCTCCTCAGGCTGCACGCACACACACTGTCTCTCTGAAAGTTTAAGTACACATTAGTACATATTTATAGCAATACATGCATCAATACATATTCATAAATATACATAAATCATATCATCATGAACTTTCCATTCATCCCACGAACAAAGACAACAGCACAATTTCCTAGCACAACAGAAAAACAACTAGATATGACGAATACACAATGTCAAGATGACCACAGGTAAACAGGACGAGTGTCACAACGGACGAGCCCCCAGTGTCACAACGGACGAGCCCCCAGTGTCACAAATCCCAGACTGGGAGATGTAATAATGATTATAACAAGACAACAATCACGAACGAACAAGTTTAACACTTAACAGAACAACCCATCAGACTCACACATTTATTAAACATAATTATACAGATAATAGCGCAATTACATACATTATATTATTGAATTTAACTGCCGTACAACGGCCTTATTCCCACATGCACTCTTCCCTCAGATCCACAACCCGGTAGTTACTTCCTAAAGACACTTCGGCCTCAGCCTCTCCCCTCAGGGTCTTAATAGTACATTAATAATTCACTGGCACCGCAGTCTCTCAATATCACCTTCCTATTGTCATACACCTTAGCATTCCACTAGCACCTCAGCAGGGCAATAGCACCTTATCATTTCAATAGCCCATCAACATGGCAATAGCACATTATCACATTCACGCTCATATCTACGTCCCTGTCCGTGGCCAGACTGCCACGACTTTATGTGCCTCTACTGTCCTGCACCGACAGCCTCACTCTTGGCCTATGTGTGGCTCCCGGCCCTATGCTGGCCTATCCCCTGTGCTCACCGTAGGTGGCGCTCTTCGGCCCGACCTCGGCACCTACAAGAATAACATTACATTGGTATAATAATCCCATACCACTTCTATTCACTTCACCCCTCTTTACATCTCATGAAGCGTACACACAATAGTTCACATTTCACTCACCACATCTTACGGTAACACACCTCCACCGTAGTACACACTACTCACTCGCGCTACAAATCCATGAACTCAACTTTCATCTATCGCTCATGGCGCACATTGCTATATCCAATATCAAGGACTTCCACGTTCCTCACATATACTTATTTACATCATGGTAATAGACGAATATAATATAATACATCAATCATAATTATCAATCAACGTTCTACCTACCAGTCATCACTGGAAAAAACACTCTCATCCGTCTTCCGACTGCTCCCCTTATGTTCGCCCGCTGGGCTCTTACTAGCGTCCGTTCTCTTTGGACTATCTCTGTGCAGTGAACTGGTAAACACACTGATCTCACCCCGTTTAATCCTTACTCACCCCCTTTCACGTTTTTCCCTACTTGTCTGCCGTGAGCCCTTCTTACTATACACCCGCTCTGTAGCAATCCCCTTAATTGCACTCACTCCACTCGTGACAATGAGGAATGATTTTATTTTTAAAAAACACCCGATTTTCGGAAATTTTGGATTCAGGCGGTTATACATTTGCAATGACAGAGCCTAAGACCCTTGTGAAACATAGAACTCTCATTCCATAGAGGACCAGTGAATTCTCCTTCTAGTCACCGCAAGGGTTATTATAGAAGCAAATTTGGCAGAAACAATAACGGGAACGCCAATGTACTTCAATAAGTTGAGTTATTTTTTTTTCCAGACAATTTGCAATTAAATCTGAATAAACAATCTGAAAATTAGAACAAAGAAAACGAAGTTGACTTTTATCCATCAGCTTACGAGATAATATGGAAACTGCCGTTCGGTCATTAAATTTTTGGATTGTTAAAATGGTCAGTGCGGTTTAACACCATCAGTTTCTGGGTACAAGGTCTGTATGGTTTCCATGATTCCAGAGAATTTAAAAGATGACGAAGAAGAAGTTAGATAAACAACAGCAACAAAGAATGTTATTGTTGCTAGTGCTGATGACGATAATGAGGACGATGCTTAATAATGAAAGAACAGTTTTGTCTCGGCTGTAAGACCAGTAAATTTACTTTAAAATTGCCCATTATCGGACTTCCACACAAAGGTGTGCTTTTGGCTGTATTTTGAACCGTCTCCACTACTGTTTTCAAACTGACTACATTACATAACTTGGCCAACACGTAGTAGTTATGTAAGATGTACGAAAATCTGTCGTTGATTTGGCCAGGACAATATGCCTTGGAGGAGAACTATTGACCTATGCTATGGCAACGCCAAAAACACTAACAAGGCCAAGACCCTCCCACCCCTTGGTGAATCCGATCACAACATGACGTCCCTTCTGACAGCCTGAGATCAAGCAAGTTAAACCCCTTAAAAAGACTGTTGCTATCAGCTGGAATGAAAGTGTATGTGAAAAGATGCGTGGATGTTTTGAATGTACTGACTGATCTGTTTTTCACCATGCTTGTGACAGTATTCATGATTTGACTTACACAATGTTCGAGTACGTCAAGTTTTGTGAAAATGTTTCTCTATGAGAAAAGGCAAATTAGATGCGTTTCTAATAAAAAGCCATGGATTAATACGGAGATAAAATTAATAATAATATGAGTTAATGAAAAGAAGAGAATGTTTATGAGGAAAAATGCAGGGGTAAAAAGGAAATTCAAAAGAAAATGAAAGCAAAAATTCAAAAAGGCAAAAATTAGTACAAAAATAAACTTGAACAACAGTTTGCATCAAATAATAACAGGGACGCACGGAACTGCCTGAAGAGGATCGTGAGGTACTCACATAAACAAACACGTATTGATGTTCAAAATGGAAATGAGTATGTCAATCAGCTGGATAAATACTATGCTCGTTTTGATACCCATGACCTCACAGGACATAATAGGAGACAGAAATAAAATCATTGAACCTATGTTTAAAATGAGGAGCCCATTGTTGTGAGAGAGCCTGAGGTAATTAGACTCTTTTCTAGCTTAGATGTAAACAAAACTTGTGGCCCTAACGGGATGAAAGGTAAAGTTCTCAACATAATTATGCTCATGTCAATTAGCAAAGGCGTTTACACCTATCTTAGACATGTCACTACTGAGCTACATTGTTCCTATTTATTGAAAAACGTCAGAGATTATAGCTGTGCCAAAAAGGGAAAGAGTGTCCGAAATGAATGGCTTGCGTAATGTCGCTCTCACTTCAGTTTCAGTGATATGTCGGGAGAGAAGTGTACTGGATAGGTTGCTGTCCTTTCCTAAAATAATCATTCCAAGACCCAATGCGGTTTGCCTACCGTGAGCAGAGAGGTGCTGGTGACGCCTTACTTTACTTTTCAGATAATATTTACAAAGATATTGATTCACCCAAGAACTATGTTAAAGTCCCATTAGTGGATTTTTCAAGTGCCTTCGACCTTCGACCTTGACATTCGGCCTCCCTGTCAGTCGTTGCATGGCCATTTTATCTCCTTCCAGGGCGTGCAGGAAGTGAGCGGGCGTAAGCTCTGATGACCGGTAATCCAACTCACATCCCTTATAAACATCCGGTCCATTGGCCTTGTTGATGAATGTTCCTATTGTGAGAGAAAGTATAGAAATTTTCTTTTCTTCTCTTTACATTGTGAGTAAAAGTTGTCACAAGGTTGGGCGAAAAACAAACAATAAAAAAAATGTAACAACCTGCAATCTTGACATACTAACAGACTTGGCTCCTCAAACAATGTTTGATCACTGTGAGTGGATTGGGGGGGGGGGGGGGGGCTATTTTTTTTGTATTTAACATACTAATTTTTTTTGTTTTTCCTTTTGAACTTTTGCACCCACACAAGTTTTGCGCCCGGGCAACCGCCCCTGTGGGACCATGCACACTACGCCACTGCATCGTCGATAATGATAGACACTATCCAAGATCGACTTCCTTTGTTGTTATACGAGGATGTCTAACGACCACATAAGGTTATTAAAATTTATTACATTGCTGTCAACCGTACCTAAACATTTTATCAGCATTTTAACGGCCTGACGCCTGAAATGAAATTGCAAAGGAAAGATAATCTCAAGGGCCGTTACTCAGTTTTAACAATTTTGTTCAAGAAAAGTAAAAAACCGAATAACTTTCTTTATCAGACTTGACAGTTGCGCCATTTTAAAAAAGAGTTACTCAACCCTGTTTCAAGAATTTAACCGCCAACTAATAGCTCAACTTGAGGGCTGTTAAAGGGTATAAGTAGACAAATTATCTCAATTATTTTTTTTCAAAATGTTGAGTTACGATAGTTGGGCATCTGGCCCTAGATATATAATCAATCTGCAGATCCTGAGGTTAATAATCACTATGGCCGACATAAATTATTACATAACAACGATGACAACAATAAAAGTAGGTATTAATGACAAAATAATAATAGTAATGATAACACATGGCATATAGACCGCCATCCCGTTAACAACCAGGCTGTCAGCGCTTTATGACATTTATATCCTAGCTATCCTAAATCACACGCACAACACACACCCTACTCGGGAAAAGACAAACAAACATCATGGACATTCAGGGTATAAAATGATGACAATAAAAAGTTTTCATAGCAGGAGGATGGTGACAGCGATGATGATAAAAGTACGATTATGTTATTGATGCGATGAACATGTTTTATTGCAGCTTAACGGTGAGAGCCACAACGGAGGTGCGTGTTAATGACATAGTAGTATGATCTGGTTTAATAGAAATGATCATTGAATGAAAGAGACATGATAGAGGTGAGTGGGGATGAGAGGAAGAGACGGGGAGTGGGGGAAGAGAGAGAGGGGAAGGAGAGAGAGAGAGAGAGAAAGAGAAAGAGAGACAGAGATAAAGAGAGAGAGAATAAGCAATGCGGCAAGGAGAGGGTGGAGGGGGAGTGCCTACAGATAGGAAGGGAGAGAGACAGAGAGAGCGTGCAAGGGAGAGAGACAGAGAGAGAGCGTGCAAGGGAGAGAGACAGAGACAGCGTGCAAGGGAGAGAGACAGAGTGAGAGAGCGTGCAAGGGAGAGAGACAGAGAGAGAGAGCGTGCTAGGGAGAGAGACAGAGAGAGAGCGTGCAAGGGAGAGAGACAGAGAGAGAGCATGCAAGGGAGAGAGACAGAGAGAGAATGCAAGGGAGAGAGACAGAGAGGGAATGCAAGGGAGAGAGACAGAGAGGGAGCGTGCTAGGGAGAGAGACAGAGAGAGCATGCAAGGGAGAGAGACAGAGAGAGCGTGCAAGGGAGAGAGACAGAGAAAGAGCATGCAAGGGAGAGAAACAGAGAGAGAATGCAAGGGAGAGAGACAGAGAGAGCATACAAGGGAGAGAGACAGAGAAAGAGCAAGGGAGAGAGACAGAGAGAGAGCATGCAAGGGAGAGAAACAGAGAGAGAATGCAAGGGAGAGAGACAGTGAGAGCATGCAAGGGAGAGAGACAGAGAGAGCATGCAAAGGAGAGAGACAGAGAGAGAGCATGCAAGGGAGAGAGACAGAGAGAGCATGCAAGGGAGAGAGGCAGAGAGAGAGCGTGCAAGGGAGAGAGACAGAGAGAGCATGCAAGGGAGAGAGACAGAGAGAGCGTGCAAGGGAGAGAGACAGAGAAAGAGCATGCAAGGGAGAGAAACAGAGAGAGAATGCAAGGGAGAGAGACAGAGAGAGCATACAAGGGAGAGAGACAGAGAAAGAGCAAGGGAGAGAGACAGAGAGAGAGCATGCAAGGGAGAGAAACAGAGAGAGAATGCAAGGGAGAGAGACAGTGAGAGCATGCAAGGGAGAGAGACAGAGAGAGCATGCAAAGGAGAGAGACAGAGAGAGAGCATGCAAGGGAGAGAGACAGAGAGAGCATGCAAGGGAGAGAGGCAGAGAGAGAGCGTGCAAGGGAGAGAGACAGAGAGAGAGCATGCAAGGGAGCGAGACAGAGAGAGAGCATGCAAGGGAGAGAGGCAGAGAGAGCATGCAAGGGAGAGAGACAGAGAGAGCATGCAAGGGAGAGAGACAGAGAATGTGGATGGAAAGGAGGAGGCTGCAGCTCGGCGTACCTATGCCGATCCAGTATAAACTAAAAGCAAACTGTTAATCCATCAGCATAATGGAAATGGGTACGTACCCTCTGCAGAGTCCCCCCCTCCCCTCCCCCCAAATAAGCTTTTCGTATGCTAGAGGAAACACCCCCCCCCCCCACTCCCCCTTTCCGCCCCTCCGAGCGTTCATACTTCATAGATAGCGCCTAAAGCCGTATTTTCATGTGTACGGGCCGAGTTTTCATGACTGTGTACGGGAACGGAAATGTCAAAAATCCATCCCGTGTTTCCATGTGTACGGAAATGCCATTGCCGTTTCCATTTCCCCATATATGAAAACCCAGCTTAACACAATTTTTACTCATCTTTGCAAGGATTGTGGAAACTGTGGGCGACGTCATCATACATCATTAGGATAATCTGCTCCCTAGGGAAGCCATTTTTGACAAAGGTACGGTAGACATGGCAGGCATTGGCCTGGCCTCTGTAATTGTGGTAATTCTTGGAACCCGCGGCTATCAGAGCCCAGTGTTTACCAGTTGCCAGGCAACCAGGAGCCAAGAGTGCAATGAGAACGATGAAGGAAATAGTGAGACTAAATTAATGACTTCCTTGTCCTGGGAATGGAATATAATTATTTTATTGGTTAATCGGCTCGGGACTGTGCGAACCTTGCATTTTTCTTATTTTCTTATGCCTACAACAGAGTCTTTTGGGAAAAAGCAATTATCTTTATGAACTATTTTGAGCATTTCTCCAAATTTTGAAACTATTTTACACATTTATTTTTCTTTGTAACTAGTTATTTGCTCACTTTCGCGTGTATTAGAAACACACGCCAAAATTCAAGACACACAAAAAAGAGTCGGTAAAATGTCCCCATTACATCCATTTTCATCAAATTTTCATGCCTCCTAAATCAGTTTGTATTAGGTGAATATTACTTTTGGCCCTCTTCTTTCTGGTGTGTAGAAATTGTCATCAGGTGATGTGCGCGACTGTCTTGAGTTTTACAATAATCTGGATAAATGTCACAGTCTTGTCATACCGCTCGGGCGGAAACTGTTTAATTGTAATAAATCACGACACCTGATAATAACAAGAGAGATTAAAAATAATAGTAATGATTGGAGAGAAATAAAAAGCAACACGAATTTCAATTGAAGCCAACTGATACAAGAAGCCATATTTGGTGAAAGTCGATGCAGCGAGGTTGTCAGCAGTGCCATTTCTTTTGTCAGACATGAAGTAACTTTAGAGGCTAAGTTGAGGTAGCCGACATTACCCGGGATAAAACACTTTCTCCGATCTAGCGAGTTCCCCACAATAATCTACTGCCTTGCGACAGATTGCACGCTCGTTTCTGGGACGGGAAATTGTACGCACCGAATTGAACGCATGTCAGATAGTCTCACCCTGTGGTGAGCTGGTCAAAGGGAGCACAAAAAGAGATCATTGCATATTATATTGCCTTGAGCAAAAAAAAAAACATGCATAAAATTGCACCACAATGAACAGCGTCCGCCAATTTTTTTTAAAAATATAGATTGGATATTTATTATAGATTTCATGTCCCAGGTATTTGATTCACATTGTCACAAGCGTCAACGTTGTCATTTCATATGTCACACATTTAAGTTTATTCAGACACTCGGCCAAGCCAGGCATTCAACCTTGTCTGAGTTTCGATCTTAGTCAGACAACCCATCTGTTCAGATACCTAGTTTTGTCAGAGTCTGATCAGATAGTTATTTACTCGAACATTCGGTTCCTTTGGGTACAGGGATAATCAGCACTGGGTCGATGCTGTTTAATATTCTGCTGCTAGTTTTATAGATATCATATTTGATCAGATATTTCACTACGCCACTGGAAGATTTTTAATTTTTTTTTTGACGTCAGTCCCACATCATGACTCTGTCCGTGCAGGTAGCATCATGTACACCGAAGTGCTCTTTATTGACTTTATTTGTTGTTTTCTTCCAGTGGGGGCTCTTTGAATGTCTCCATGGATTGGCCTAAGCTATGGGCTTGTGTGTATGTGAGTGTGTGTGTGTGTGTGTGTGCGCGCGCGCGCGTGTGTGTGTGTGTGTGTGTGTGTGTGTGTGTGTGTGTGTGTGTGTGTGTGTGTGTGGGTGTGTGAGAGAGAGAGAGAGAGAGAGAGAGAGAGAGGGCATAATGGAGACTGACATTCCACTTGTCATCCAAACTGGCATACCGTACATTAATTTGGCCAGAATACAAAATATTAACTATAACTGGCTCGAAGAGCTAGAATTCGCTCCCTCAAAACTTGAGAGATGTACAAAAGACTGAAACTTTCAAGAAACATCTTAAAGTACAGCTTTTCAGTTGATGAATTGCAATATGATACCACGGCTGTTTCTGTCATACGTCGTAGTATGTTCCTTGTATTGGTGAATTGAATGTGTGTGGTAGAGTGGCCTTTATGAGCTTAAAGCTTGTACTACGGGACGAAGCTCTGTAGAAATGTTGTATATTAATATTATTGTCAATATTATGATTACTAGTTGGCCCACTGACTCGTGGAATACACAGATGTGATTTTTCAAACTGAGTTTTATCACCAATGTGTAACTTGAAGAGCAGAGAGAAATTTCCTGTCATACTTTTTAACTCTATTCGAAGCAAATGCATCTTTTTTTTCCGGCTCAAAATGTCGGAACACCCTTCTTCTGTTCAACTCAATTGTGGTTCAAAATCAAAGAAAGTATTGAAAATATAGCGGACTGCAAGACATTTTAAAGTATGCCCAGGTACACTTTTACGTCTTTCTATGGGTAACATGACAGTTCCTATAACTTTTGGCTCTGAGGTTAAAAGGCCTTTCATGATCACATTGGAGGATTTGCTTCCTTTATAATGATGATTATTATTGTTTTTATTATTATTATTATTTTGTTTTATGATTTTATTATTATTAGTATGTGAATGCTGGACATTAACAAAGGACATGGGAAACAAGCTTAGAGACAATGGAAATGTGGTTTTTAAGGGGACTCCTTACTATTTCATGGAAGGAAAGGAAATCGAATGAAATGATGATGAAAGTCGCCAATACTGAGCGATCACTAATAAAAACAATTATGAGAAGACAATTGCAGTTCATGGGACAATTGAATCGACACAAAGTCTTGAAAACTTTGCCCTAACTGGAAAAATAGAGGGCAAAAAAAAAAGCAGAGGTAGACAAAGAATAACATATCTAGAGAGTTTGAACAGATGGGCGACAGGGAAAAACCAGGACAATATGGGCTTTTTGAGAGCATCCGAGCGGAGGAATGAGTGGCGAACCATGATCATCGATGTCTGTTCCAGATCCGGCACTTGAAGAAGAAAATTATTGATTTTATTACCGTTATTATTTTTATTAATACAAGATATGGGATATGAGTGTTTGAGTATTTGTAAGAACTTACCCCATGCTTCTTCATCGAGACCAGCAAAGCAAATGCAAATGTTTTGTCGAACACAACTATTTTATTAATTTTACATGCGGTTCCATCAGAGATATTTTACACTAACTAGATTGCACACTCAGCGAGCTGTGTTGAAGGTCCTTTTTTATAGACGATCACAGCCAAAAGCGGCTGTACACGTCTGTAGTCATAGCGCGTGACCAATCAGACAAAAACTGGTCGCCATTTTCTCTAGTCAGGTCCCTGAGGGAGCGACATGCACGCTCACACTCGATTGTTCATATTATGATTTATGATGCTTTGTCGGCTGGTGTTACAGGTCACAATTTTGACTTTGCTTATAGCCCTGCTGCGACCCCACAGTTTTTCTATGGTTTTTATGATATTTCGACAATATTGTAATAGCCCGGGCAAGATTAATTGCTAAAAAAAAACAAAAAAACCACATTATGTTGAGCGAAACTTAAAAAGAAAAAAAGGGGAATAAAATTGAAATTTGACCATAATATCTAGACACATTGATGAAAGATTATCTATTATATTTCAGTAACTTGCAACCTTTGGCATGACTAACTGACCAAACTATACACTCTTCAGGCCTGAAATGTGGCAGGAAGGTGGCAATTGAGATAAAGAAGATGATGGCTATAATTAAAAGTTGTTTACTTCAAGCCTGTATTAAAAAAAAAAAAAAAATGTTTATTGCTATGTAACATCTGTATTTTGGCGTGTTTCGTAAAATATAGTACCGTGCATGTCATAAAAAGTAACCGTATCAAGCGTTCAGTTTGGTGCGTAGTGTTCTGGTGCGCATGAGTTCTGAAGCAAGACTGTAATTTATTACTTTTATTATTATTATTATGAGCGAGAGAGAGAGAGAGAGAGAGAGAGAGAGAGAGAGAGAGGGGGAGAGAGAGAGGGGGGGGGGGCACATGATTGTTTATTCCGGGCAATGCCCGGTACGTCATCTAGTTTAAAATATAAGAAAAGAAAAAAAAAAGTAGAAGGTGGTTAATGGTTGAACTTATTTCAGCATTTGCTTACATGGACACATCTCGTACACTTTAATAGTGATGGCAATAATTCTGAAGCAATCAGAATACCTGGTTAACTGATAAACATATTTTATGTGTACTTTAGTGCGTGCAACATTGTTCTACAAATATACAAAATCGTTTCCCCATTCAAGGTGTACACACACTTTAGTGTTTTGCACAATTAAGCGCTGTGTGAATGGTTTCATTTGCAGTAACTCAGTTGTGTTGTTTTTTTTGTTTGTTATCTTTTTGGTATAAAACACAATGAAGCAAGCTGGAAATCATGGTACAGTTTCATAAATAAAATATTAGTTCTATAAGGTTTGATGTAAAATATGAGACTATTTCAAACAAATCCAACACACAGTTTTAGAGAAATCAATGCAGCCGCCCATCATTCTGAAAAAGTCTCACTGTAGTTATACCATACACGATAGGCACCCAGTACTCAGAATTTTCTTTAAAATACGTCTAATTCCGTTTTCAAATTTCCCAAGTTATAGACAGCTTTTGCACTGCCCGTTTGCGGTCAGATGCCATAGTTAGTCTAAGATAGCTCTGACTGGGACTCACCACCTGTCGGTTTTCATTATATCGTGGGACCCGAGCAGGGGGGGGGGGAGGAGGGCACTTCCGCATGCCTTAATAACATGGCTGCCGTTCTCCAACCTGATCACGCTTTTAGGGATGCCATCCAATGGGATGTAACGACCTAGCTAGTGTACAAGTAAGATATCTCGGGCGAGGGAGGTTTTTTTTTTGGGGGGGGGGGGCGGGGGGCGAGGAAGAGATGCATCACAATTTTAGGTGATTTATGTGAAATAAACCAAAACAAACGTATCCATTGCTCCTTTCTACCTTCCTGGGGATCGCCTGACAAAAGGAACTCAGAGATATCGCAACGAAGGCATACATTTTTCTTGGGAGTTTTTGTATGGCAAAGATATTGGCCCAAAACGATAGTTATTTATTTATACCACTATTTTTATTATTTAGTAACAGATTTCATATTTTAGTAATTCATTAACTCATATTGTGTCACAAACATGTTTCAAAACTGTTATCTTTTATGTCAAACATGAAGTCCCCTTAGACAGTCGATCGAGCTACGCACAGCAAGAAGAAAGGGTTAACAAGAATATGGGGTCAACGGTTTTAATATGCTGACACCCCTGAAAAATATAAAACTCACATTATGTGGGTAACAGGTGAAATCTCGTTCTCCTCATCGAAACTGTTAGTGCAGAAACATAAGATTTGACAGAGGCATTAACGGGAAACCTCATACCTAATTAAGTTGCAGTGCTGTTGTTTTTTGGTTTAGTTTTTGTTCTCAACAATTTGCAATTAAATCTGATTAAACATCCCCGAAAATAGAAAAATAAAATAAACTAGACCTTTATCCACCATGTTATAAGAAATATGCAAAATCTACCGAACATTCGTTAGATTTTTAAAGTGTTTAAACTGGTCTGGGAGGTGCAACATTATCAGTTTCTGGGAGTTTAAGGAGCGGTTTTTAGTCTTTATGATTCCCATCATTCCAGAGAATTTAAAAGAGGACGAATAAGAAATTAAATTTACAAAAAACAACAATAACACAAAAACTGTTCGTTATTTGAAGGGCCAGGGCAGAGCAGAGTCGAGTTTGAGTAGCCATGAACAGAAACTAGGAAAAAAGGTTGCATTGACAGACAAAAGTGTGTTACATCTGTTATCATCATTTGTGTTATCATTCATCACGCGGTTTGTTAGGCCAATGGCCATGGATGTTGCAATCTCATTGTCTGTCACAAGTGTCACTCTGATGAACACAAGTACACACTTCAACACAGAGCAAACGCCAACAAGCATGCATTCGTCCCGAGCAAAAGCGACCACAAAGCATCAGTTAAAACCAACATGGTGTGTTTTATTTCATTGTATTCTTAACCAAACACAGACTATGTTTTTTGGTGAAGATGACGATGCCGATGGTAACAATAATGGTGCTGCTGATGCCGCGGATGATGATGACGATGATTAGAATGATACTTAACAATAAAACAACACTTTTGCCTCAGCTGTAAGACTGGTAATTTACTTCAGAATTACTCATTAGCGGACTTTTTACACAAAGGTGTACTTTTTCCTGTAGTTTCAACCGCGTCCACTACTGTCTCCAAACTGACTACATTACATAACTTCGCCAACACGTAGTAGTTTCTAAAGACGTAATAGAATATGTCGTTGACTTGGCCTGGGCAAAATACCTTAGTAGCAGCAATGGCAGCTTTGTAACAAGATAGATTGTAATAATCAGAGTCTCCTCTCATCAACATTTTCTCCACATTGGCGTAATCGTGATATTTCAGAGCTTTTTCTGCAATTTGTTTCACGAACACCCTAGCAGCCTTGTACATTTCCTTCTCTTTGGCAAGTTGCTGGGACACAGCAGTCCATTCACTGGAATTAACAGTGAGTTTCCGCAAGCGTCGCTTTAATGTCTCTATGGTAACCAGATCAGCTCTGACGGCGTCACTCATGTCGCCAGGTGGGGTGGTATCAAAGGCCGAGACAGTTTTATTTACGCCAGCTTGAAACTGGGAAAGTACAGAGTTGCTGATATTCAGGTTTCCGAATGTCTTGGGGTGGGACTCGTATTTATAAGAGACTGATCGGTCATAGGCCACTTTGAATTGCTGGAAAAAGGTTTCACTGTCAAGCTTCCCTTTGTCGGAGTCCTCCATCCAAGCAGCGCTAAAGGTATCGCTCAGGAAGATATTCCGTTTCTCGTCAAAGTAACAAGCGTAGCCTAGTTCAGTCTTGTTGGTGGAACTGACAGCGAAGATATTTAGGTCATCTCTGAAGTGTTTGAACATAGAGGCGCTTTCACAGGCTTCAATGTATAGAATCATCTCAGAGTATCTCTTGTTGTCATGCATCCATTCTAGAGCTTTCTGAAAGTCATCACGGTGAAGCTGTGCGATGCCGGGGAAGCCGATCAACCCTTCTGCTCCGTGATCTAAAATAAAAGATACCTACAAATTTATACAAGTAAAAACAGGATTTCTTGTGCAGAATTCGGTCACCGAGAACGGCACTCTTTAAGTCCAGCTTGGGAAATGTTCGAGCTAAGAACAACAGGGTATTCAGAAAGTTTTAATCCATCAAGTGAAAAATGGTCTAAGTCCTACAACTCCAAAATACCAGATTATTTTCATTTTTTGGAGATGGACAGTACTGGTCTAGCTCTGAAGCATACCATAATTCCCTTAAAGACTATGATTTTCACTGCAAAAATCACTCAGAAAATATGAATCCCATCACTTTCTTGTTTAAGCAAAGAACAGAAGTAGGAAATTGTTTTAAATTATAGATTTAGGGGCCAAAGTGTAGTTTCTTTTCAAACTTGATTTTCACAAACTAGAAAAGTGGCAACTAGATCAATGTTGTTATAGAGTGGTCTAAATCCAGTCCTGTATGAAGTTTAAATAACCTCATCAGCGTGTACAGGACCTTACAATCTTTCAGTGGAATATAGATCTAACTCTTCCTTGACAGAATAAACTTATCATTTCATGTGTTTTCTCTTAGTCCTTTATTTAATTATTTTTTAAAAATGTTTTTCGAACTTACTAATCTAAGCAAATATAGTTGAGTTCGAGTACTCTTTTATTCACAATTGATTCGGGACCGCCTTTAGCTACGAACGTAGTCTTAACTCAAACCTATCGTTACAACTCTAAAACTATGGGTAGCTTGCCTAGAAACAAAGAGCTTCGTCTAAAACTGTTGTATTATAGGACCAGAGCTGGACTATCATAAATCTAAAACTGCTGCAGTATAAAATTAAAAGTATTGCAACATCAAATTAAAATTGTAACATCATTGTATGACACAAGAAGGAGAGCTGTGTTGTCAGAGGTCGTCCGTAGAGCAAAAAGAACATAAAATAGTTATGGAAATGTTAAACAGGCAACAAATGGCTTAAATATCAAAGCTACTAGATACAATAAGATGAGACACTCCCCGCTTCTAAAAAAATCGTACACCCAGATTGTCTGCTGATCGAGGGTAAGGTCCATCGCATATTGCATGAATATAATGATACAGTGATGACGATTATGTGTTGAAGTGCCACTGCAACCAAAAGGAAAAAAAAAAGTTTTGCTACAGTGATTGAAGATATAATTACTTGTAAAATATGGCATAGTTCATGAAATCCGCGCATTCGCTGCTAGGTGGCGGTGGGAAAACTGTGTACGCCAAACGCGCCAGTTCTCTCAGCTTATTGTATCTAGTACCTTTGCTTATACATGTATACAGTCCGCCTTTTCGAAACTCATGTCTTCTCTGACATGGTCCCTGACGTTCGAGGTATTTTACGTAAAGGATGAAATTTATTGTCAAGTTATAGGCTAAATGTTACCTGTGTATGTGACGAAAATGTGATCCTCAGGGCCACTGTCAATGACCTTGACATTCCGCCGGCCCGTCAGTCGTTGCATGGCCAGTTTTTCTCCTTTCAGCACGTGCAGGAAGTGGGTGGGCGTGACCTCAAATAGCCGATAATCCACCTCACATCCCTTATAAACGTCCGGTCCGTTGGGCTTGTTGATGAGTGTTCCTGTTGTGAGAGAAAGTATAGAAATGTTCATTATTTCATCCCCTTGGAATGGAAAAAAAAATCTTGTCACACAGAAGTGGACAGTCTATAATTCTGAGAGGTCAACAAAGAATTTCCTAGCCAATAATCTTAAGATGTGTTTTCATGTGCACGGAAACGGAAAAGGAAACAGAAACTTCAAAAATTCATGTAGTAAGAAAGAGTGTTCGCATGTGTAGGGAGTTGGCGCTTCCGTACACATAAAACATTATTTCTACAACTTGAAGGGTTTCTGACGTTTCCGTTACACATGAAAACACAGCTTATTACCAAACCGTCCGTGTAGGACTGACCTCAAGTTCCTGCATAACAATGACATCGTTCTAACGTTAGTCTGCTGCTTAAGACATCATCTCGCCGTCGGTTTGATGTAGGAAATCTGCCTCTATAGTAACCCTACCAACCTTACGAAGATATCCGATATAACTCATAAATGTTCCTTCAGACAAGACAATATTTAGGCACAACCGGCTGCATCCCGCCGGGACGCCGTGTGGGCAGTGCCTATGGTGTTAGTATGCAGGAAAATTAACGGACGGCGAGCCACCAGTCTGGCCCCTACCCCAGCCTTAATCTGTTTCTCTTCTTAACCAGGGAGTGGGTCACATTGGTATGAACTATCATCAAAATAACATGAATTAATTAAAAGTCATACATAAAGTAGGGATACTCAATTTGGCAGTTTTCTACTCTCCCTCCCACTTCCCCCTATACACACCTATTTATGCACTACTGACGTCCAGTGCCTTTCCCACCAAAAGTTTAAAAAACAACACGTGAGTAATTTAATAGGGATGATTTCATCGCCCCTCTGCGCTCCGAGTGTTCGTACTTTCTGGACAGCTCCTAACGCAGTTTTCACTCACCTTTGTAAGGATTGTGGAAGCTGTGGGCAACGTCATCATACATCATCAGGACAATTTGTTCCTTAGGGACGCCATTTTTGACAAAGATCTGGTAGGCGTGGCAGGCATTGGCCTGATGTCTGTAGTTGTCGTAGGTCTTTGAACCCGCGACTATGAGAACCCAGTGTTTACCCGCTGCCAGGCAACCAGGGGCCAAGAAAGCAGCAAGAACGATGAAGGAAATTGTGAGACTAAATGTCTTGCTTGACCTGGGAATAAAACATTTTATATATTAATCAAGCCTTGCGTGTTTTTAAAGGCTTGATTTTTATCTAGGTCCACAGCGTCTTTTGGAAAAAGCAAATATCTATTAATTAAATTATCCATTTTGTGCATTTCTCAAAGTTTGACACTTTTCATTTCTGTATTGTCCTTTACTCTCAGATTATTTACTCACTATCATGTATTATCAGCCCGCATCAAAATTTGTGCCCTGCGAAATATCGTCATAAAAATGTCCTCGCTGCACCGATTTCCACCAGATTCTCTTAAATCAATTTACCTCAAATGATGGTCCATTTCACGTTTTGCGTTAGAAAACGAAAATACAAGTTTTCTTTTCCTCGATCAGTCTGTACAAATCGAAGTTGAAGAGGGAGACTGTTTTGGATAAATGACGCAATCTTGACGTACCGCTCTCAGGCGAAAATTCATGACCTTAGTTCTTGTTTGTTCCAACTCCAGTTTTTAAATTTTTTTATTTTTTTTGTACAAATGAGAAATTCACCGTTACATGTTTAGGGCTTAATTATTTTCGATAAGGAATTAGAATAAATGGGAACTGCGAAACAGCTTGATAGGTGCCACAACGCATTTTGACTCTTTATGTGCCAATGCATGAATTTTTCCACATTTGCCAACACAGGAAGAAAGTGGTGGAGGACACGAGTGAAGAGTAACTAGAGCTGTTTAACTGCAACAAATCACGGCACCTGATAATGCAACAGAGACCAAAACAAAAAGAAAAAAAACCAAAACAAAAAATGAAGAGAAATGAAAATCAAGACAAAATTCAATTAAGTCGAACTGGTCTCCAGGCCCGCATTGTAAACTATCGTAACTTGACTTTTTTAATTTTAAAAAAGAATGAGATATTTGGTATGGTTGCAGTCCTTGACAGGCCGCAGCTTGTCTTATAAGTTGGCGGTTAAATCCTGAAAACTAAGGATGGAATAACGTTGTTTTCAATATCGTAACTATGGGGTCTGATAAAGAAAGTTATTCATTTTTCTTGCTTCCCCTCAAAAATTTGTGAAAATGAAGTTGCGATAGTTTACCATGAAGCCTTCGATTTAAGAAACTTGACATTTGGGGAAAATTGATGCAGCGAGGGCATTCGTGTGACGAGATTTCGCACGGAACGAATACCGAGTTGCTTATGTGTAGACGATATTGAATATTTCAGTGTAGATTTCATATTCTATTCATTCATTCATTCATTCATTCATTCATTCATAATGTGTAATAGCCGCCAACAGTGTCAGTTGTTGTGCCATACATTAAGTCTGTTCATACACTCGACCAAGCCAGGCACTCAACCTTGTCAGTGTAGCGATCTTGAAGCTTGTGCAGCTTTGTCACAGTTTGGGTCTGATCAAATAGTGCTTTTCTCAAATATCGTCGACTTCTTTCCATATTGTTGTATGTGCATTTTTTGCTCTTTTGAGAGAATGAGGATTGAAAGTTTGAAGAGTTGTGTAAAATCAGGGGTTTGTTCAATAAGCTTCAACATCGAAACTTGCATAAAAATGCCCCATAAAAATACACCCATATTCATACATGATAAAATTAGGAATGAGAGAACCCGTTTCATGACCAACCTTCAAAATGGGCAAAATTTTGTTGCATACAACAATATGGCGAATCCACGTCGATATTCGGTTCAGTTAGGTATAGGGATTACCAACATTGGATCAAAATTATTTAATTATTTAATATTCGGCTATTACTTTTGTAGATATTTGGACAGATATTTCGCTGCGCCACTAGAAGATTTTTGTGTGTGTTTTTTCTTGGTGACGTCAATCCCACATCATGACACTGTCCGTGCAATTGGCATCAAGTATGGGACGCCGAAGTGCACTTTATGGACATTATTCGTTATTTTCTTTAAATCGATTGTTAGGGCTCTCTGAATGTGTTCATGAAATTGCCTGAGCTATTGGCTTGCGTGTCTGTGTGTATGTGTGTGTGCGGGTGGGGGTGGGGGGGGGGGGGGAGGGGTGATAGAGATGGACATTCCGCTTGTCATCCAAACTGCCTACCGAACATTGATTTGGCGAAAATAATAATATATTAACTATCCAATTGTCCCGAAGACCTAGAATTCATTGTCTCAAAACTATGGAGATTTTCAAAAGTCTGAAATGTTCAAGAAACATCTTAAAACACAGCTTTTTTTCATATTTCAATGGATGAAAAGCAGCCTCATCTGTTTCTGACCGTTGTCACATGTTTTAAGTATGTTCTTTGCACTGGTGAATTGATTATGAGTGGCAGAATAACTATGAAGCTCTTAGAGCATGTATTACCGGGAAAGCGCTTTATAGATGTTATTATATTATTATTATAGTTATTAATACAAGACATGAGTATTTGCAAGAACTTACCCCATTATTCCTCTTCGAGATCAGCAACGTCAATGCAAATGTTTTGTCGAACACAGCCAGTTTATTGATTACATGAGGTTCAATTGATCGCTATCTTTCCTGCGTTTTGCGCTTAATAGATAACCCAATACTTCCCTGATAACACAGATTACCACAAGCCTTCAAAGGTGAAATTATAATACATCTGGTACGCCCAAACTTACTGAAATATCCGTCAAACCATACACGTTCTGTTGAACCTCATGACAACCACTAGTATGCTGAATCATTCACACAATTACTATTATATTTATAAGGAATATTCTCCATCTGAGTTGGTGCCTTTTGTCTTTCACCATTCGGGTTAGTTACTTGAATGCATTCTGTAAGAATTTTTAGTGTTTCTCAATTCCATTATTATTCTCTGATTCAACACCCAGTGTTTCGTGTGTCCCAAAACGCCAACAAGTTCAGCATGCTATCCAAGCTCAAGTACTCAAGAGGCTGTCTGTTCTCCCGTGCTTGTTATTGCCAACGCTCTGAGGCCCTACACGAGTGTGTCATGATTGTGTGTGCCGTGTTGTATCTGTATGTTTGATAATCGCCCATATGCGACCTCTATAGCTGTAGATCGAGTTGAACCGCTTGACTGAAGAAAGCCGAAACTTCAGAGTGAATAACTAGTCTTATCAGGCAAACACTTAAATCTCGCAGTCGCCTGTCAATTTCTGTAAGGACCACTCCCACTGACCCAATACGCCAGGTAGATCAAACAACGTATTCAATCTTAGATTATCTGCCAGGCATTTTGTGCAATGGAAATACACCCGTGACTTACAATTATTCCACTGTGGTGCAATTTTGGCTTTTTGTTTTATTTTCGCTTAGGGCTACACCTTGAATGACAGTTTCAGAAATTCTTAAACTGGTATTCATACATGTCACTTAATCTCACCCAGTCCCCTTTGAATTGACTTATTGTGGTTAGGCCAACTCAAGTCCCAGATAATCTTTTTAAAATGATGTGATGATGTCGAAATACAATGGTCCTTTATTTGCTGCTTTTAGAAGGCTTCACGCATGAGAAACTCGTCGACACTCTCGCCAAGAAAGAAGTGCATAGTGTTCTGGCACACTTGAGATTTGTAGCATAACAACATTGATTGCAAGCCATGTTTTCTTGGGGAGGAGGTGAGGGGGAGGGCTGGTGGGGGGGGGGGGGTGGGGGTGGGGGAGTGACGAGGAGGCAGGAACTGAATAAAAATTATAATAATAATAGCTTCAATCTCTACAGTTGGATTCTCAAAATCGGCACACTCTCAGTTAGGATTCCACAGAGCCATGACAGAGAGGAGGGGAGGGAGAAAGAGAGGTGAGATCAATGCCAGGTACCCCATCTGGTTTAAACAACAAAAATGTAGACGTTGGTGTATACTCTACTTGTGGAGCTTTGCATAATACATGCCGTTTTTCTTTTCCTGTTACCATAACTGAAGTTAAACACTTATGAACTCATCAGAATGTCTGGTTTGTGTTATGTGTTCCGGTAAATAAATATTATTATTTCATTATTTGATAACAGGTCCACCTTGTTGACAGGCAGATAATCGCACTTCTACTAAACACAGGAGTTACACTTGATGAAGATGTTAAATATGGCACTCGCTACAGTTTCCGTCCACTGGACTTTGTCATCCGACACTGAAAGATAAACATCTTCAGGTGACTTTCATGATTTCAATGCGTCAAATAATATCATGTGCGTGGCTGGCAGGGGCTAAATCAGTGGTTCTCAACCTTTCTTTGGGGAATCTCCCCGCAGGCCCCAAATTTTCTTTCATCGCCCGCTTCTCTCTCCCCCGCCCCCCCCCCCCCCCCAAATATACTCAAGCTCAATCATACATTTCACAAGAAAACAGGCTACACACAATTTATGATGTTAAGTTTCTCAGAGCTTTATTTATGACAATGAGGGAGGGGGGGGGGGGTGATTCTTCATTATGAAAGAGAAAGCATTCTTCATCAAAATTAATGTACAAAGACAAAAATAGACATTTTCTGTTCATAAAACCTATCTACAGGGGCTGTTCAAGACGTCTGTGACTGCCATGTATTTGCCCCTGGGCAGATCGTCCTCCATTCATATCCTCCCAGCCCCCCATATCGCCCCCATTCATCGTTTCCCCCCGCCCCTGTCAAAAATCGAAATCCCCCGGGGATGGGGGTGGGGTGATATCGGTCACATTGAGAACCACTGCGCTAAATATAGTATATGTCAGCTGACAAGATAAACGGGTATCTGTCACGCGGTGGAAGTTGTGGCATGTGTAATGTTGCTGCTCTTGGTGACTAAAGCGTTAGGTGTAACTAGACATCGCCCCCCCCCCCCCCCAGTGCACTAACCCTAATCGTACTTTCTGGGGTTTGACAGACACCATACTTTTAGAGACGGTATCCTAATTAATTATTCTTTAGGCGTGTAGTGTCAATTAGATGCCATGACGTACTCCATGCAAAGTTTTTAGCGAAGGTTAACGGCGTTCTTAGGGGAGGGGGTCTGGGGGGGGGGGGGCATACGTAAGCTTTTCAATTATGAATTAAAAGGTTTGGTTTTCTTTACTGTTTTTTTTACAGCAAATTGAGTTCAATCATAATATATATATATATATATAAATCATGTTTCTAATGAAACAGTCAAATAGTCCATCCAAACTGTCACTTAAAGTTCTGGAACAATGTACCAGCCAGCATTCTTACATCAATCCAAAGTAGAGTTGAATAAGATTTCCGTGGTGTTGTTAGGATCATCGTAGGAGGCAGATTCCCCACATCAAACTGACATAGGCTCGATGTCGCAACCAGCGAATCAACGTAAGAATGGTGTCATTCCTGTATGCAAATCTGACGTCAATTTTACGTTTTGGTTTTCCGTAAGCTTGCCGGCTAGGGTGGCTCTGTCATCGACATTGCTCATTCCAATGGCCGTTTCCTAGTACAAGGGGACAGGACCAAGCACACGAAAAGTATTATATGGAGAGAAGGAGATAAAAATAGCCAAAATTGAGCGTGAGTACTTTAAGCAAAGATACTAAAATTGATAACATGAGATAGCTAGTGCTTTTAGAGTGCACCGATTTCGTACCGCCACCTAGCGGCAAACGCGCGGAAGTCATGAAAAGTGCCGTATTTTACAAAGCCAAATAGGGAAAATATTGAATTTTGTTCATTGTTCAGCTACCGCTATAGGCCTTGATTGACGACACTTATTGTGGAATTAAAAACTCAATCACTGTGGGAAAACTGACTATTTTTCCTTTTTTTTTTTAAGTCCCAGCATCACTGCCACAATTTTGCATCATAATTTTACTAGCATATCAAGCCTTCTTTTCATACTATATGCCATGGGCCAAGCCCCCGATCTGCGCGCACATTGTGTGCGAGCTTTTTTTAGTGGTGCAAAGAAGACAGTGTTTCATCTTATCGTTTCTAGTATCTTTACTTTAAGTATCCCCCATGCCCTTTCCCTCTATCTTAACCCTGTCAGTTTTGACAAGGAGTAGGAAAAATACAGGAGAGAAAGGGGACAGGAGGGTGGAGGCTGGACAAGGAAGAGAAAAGAGCACGAGGTGGTTTCATAAGTAACATTGGCACAGGATCTGAGAGAATCAACCGATAGTCAATATTTTGAACATGACCACAGTCTAGAACAAATTCCTGTGTTACATTTGATAGTTACAGTTTGAACTGATTTATGCATGCAGAAAAGATAGACAGGCCTGTTTATATTCATAGACCAATATCCCGCAACGTGACTCAGGACGCTACAGCAGGATTTAGGAAGGTGGACAGGATCCTGTTATAATCAGTGTATAGGATGAATCGCCGGGAAATAGCCTGAAAAGTTATTATCTTTTATGCAGGAAGTGGAATTATACATGTATTTCAAAAATGAGAGATCGAGGAGAGAGAGAGAGAGAGAGAGAGAAGAGAGAGAGAGAGAGAGAGAGAGAGAGAGAGAGAGAGAGAGAGAGAGAGAAGAGAGAGAGAGAGAGAGAGAGAGAGAAAGAAGAGAGAGAGAGAGAGAGAGAGAGAGACCTTAGAGGGAGAGAGAGAGAGAGAGAGTAATCTTAATGTCTGTCTGTCTGTCTGTCTATCTATCTACCTGTCGGTCTGTCTGTCTATCTATTTGTCTGTCCTGTCTGTGGGTCTATCTGTCTGTCTGTCTTTCTGTTTTTCTGTCCATCCGCCTATCTAATGTAACAAAAACACAACAAGTAAAGCAAAAACGAAAAACAACGCACACAACAAAATGGAACGAGAACTTAATAAAATAATAAACTGGACACGTTGTTCTAGAGGCAAGGTGCTCGCCTCACATGCTGAAGATACCAGGTTCGGTTCCCGGTCGGTGCAGGCATGTTGGAATCTGGGGGGAAAATTCCTGTCCCTGATCCTATAGTAGGTGGAATCGAGCAGCTAGTCTTCTCCGATAAGAACGGAAATCGAGAAGAGCAGGCTGAACAAGGCCTGTTGCCTTTTGTTGCTAAATAATAATAATAATAATAATAATAATAATAATAATAATAATAAAACTAACACAGAAACAAGAAGAAGAAAAATGAAAACAGGAAAAGTGAGGTGTACATGCCACGAGCAGCGGAACCTCCTAAAACAAAGATCTGACACCGAAACAAAAAAAACGACAACCAGAAAGAGGTCGACTCGAGTGTCAATAAAAGGCTCGCTAAGAAACCGAAAGGAAGACACACAGAATCGGAAAAAGCATCAACGGGGATGAAGAAAGAGGAAATAAAACGACAACGTGCAAAAGCGGCGACAACAGCCACAAGAAGAAAAAATGAGAAAAAACGAAAAAGAGAGAGGGATACAGATGTAGAGAGAAAAAGAAAGAGAGAGAAAGAGAATGTTAGAGAGTGTGTGCGTTTGAGAGATAAAGAGAGAGTGAGAGAATGAGGGGGGAAGTTTCAATTCTACATGCCAACAGTAACTCCCAAGTCACTCCACGTGACACAGAAACCAGACACAGAAAATGACCCCACTGAGGTCATTCAGTACCCCCTCCCCGAGGAATGATAAAGATGTAGAATACTTCCATTGCTAAGCAATTTACATAACACGCACTATTCAGTAGCTGTAACCGTTAAATAGACAGGGGACAATTTGAACTCAGTACATTTCAAGTTTCACAATATAATTTTAGGTAAGACAGAACATCACTACTGGGCTCTGCTGTTGAGGGTAGGACTGAGTTTTGAACACTGAGATTCAACACTGAGTGTTGTTGTTTTTTTTCCTTTTTTTGTTTCGTCGGGTATTTTCCATATTGTTGTATGTACAGTTTTGCCTTTTCAAGAAAATGAGGACTGAAATTTTGAAGAGTTGTGTAAATCAGGGTTTTGTTTAATACGCTTCAAAATCGAAACTTGCATAAAAATGCTCTCGAAACATACATCCATGTGACACTTATACATAATAAAATTAGGAGCGAGAGAACCACTTTCTTGACAAAACATCAAAATCGGCAAAACGTGACATACAACAATTATACCTCTAGATTTTTTTTCTTGTTTTTTTAAAATTATAAATGGTAATTATCATCGCTGTTGGTGTTTGTTGCTGCTGTTGTTGTTATTTCTATGTTTGTGGCAGTGTTTTTTGATTAGTATTGTTGTTGCTGTTGTTATGTAATGTTGTCGTCGTCTCTACTGTTGTTATTGTTGTCTCTGTTAAGGATTTTGAAGCTGAATTTGATGCAGAGATGATTTTCAGTGGAGGACAACATTTAGCATAGTTCAACCTATCTCTCGAAGAAATTTTGTGGAAATTCGTGCCAGGAACATCAGTTGAAATGTCTTTGATCAATCAGTTACCAGTCTATGCCAAAGGCAGTCGGTATTTTTCACAAAATAAATAAATAAATAATGATAAAGAAGTGTTAGAAAAAATGAGTGTTTTCTTTGTTTTTTATTTTAAGAGAGAAAGAAAGCAACCGAGTGTCCTGAATTCTGTATTAGATTATAAAAAACATAGAGACAGAAATCACGAAGCTTGTTTAATTGTGAATGTGTTTGCTTGTTAGTTATTATTGTTTTTGTCGTGAGGAAAACAAATTGTAAACTTTGCGAATAGAATATCATTTTCATTATCTGACTTTGGATGGTCAATGTTTCAATACATTAGTGTATTAGAGGTGAAACTACTTGCATAATAGGCACTGCCTACACCGCGCCCCAAGAGCCTAATGTTCCTGTGTGAAGCAAAATTTCGAGTAAATGAACGTCGGCCATCGGCCTGGAGCCTGCACAAACTTAGTTTGTTTCACCCCTGATTCAACCAGTTAAACTGGTTGAGATACTGCTAGGAGCTGGAACGTGACGTCATTTTAAAGTGACCATTTGTAGTGATCACTCTTCCCACTAGGTGTGACTGGCAGCGGAAAATGAAGCAATTTCTTGTGTGCGTGACGTTATGGATGGCGTCATCGTGGGCTTTGCCTCAAGGGCAACGTGCAGGACAGACAGTCGGTGAAGGAAACAGTATGTCTCTCTCTCTCTCTCTCTCTCTCTCTCTCTCTCTCTTTCCCTCTCTCTGTCTCACTCTCTCCCTCCCACTCTCTCTTTTGCGTTCTCACTCTCTCTCTCTCTCTCTCTCTCTCTCTCTTTCCCTCTCTCTGTCTCACTCTCTCCCTCCCACTCTCTCTTTTGCGTTCTCACTCTCTCTCTCTCTCTCTCTCTCTCGCTCTCTCTCTCTCTCTTTCTCTATCTCTCTCTCTATAGTATTGTCTCACCATTTGTACTTCTCTGTTTCTCTACCGTACTCCTCTTTTCTGCTCCAACTGTCTAGGTTTTTGCCCCAAGTTCTCACTCTTTCGCCGATTCATTCGCTTTTATCTCGCGCTCGTTCAAGTCTCCACTTTGCTTTATTTTGTTAATTCTGTTTCCGTATCACACTTTTCTTTCCATTTTATCTGCCCCCCCCCCCCATCCCTTTACTTCTCTCTTCTGTTATCCCAAAGACCGCGAATCCTTCTTGTTTCAGAACTTATGCCCCTCTTTCCCGTCTCTCGAACCAACATTCTCATCCTCCCTTTCTTCTTTCTCCGTCTCTCCCTCTCTCTCTCTCTCTCTCAGCCTCTTTCTCTTTGTCTCTCTTTCTTGCTCACCCTCTCTCTTTTTCACGGTCCTCTCACTCTCTCTCCTCCTCTCTCTTTTCTTGTCTGTCTCTCTGTATCTCCCTCTCTCTCTCGCTCTCCCATTCCAGTGAACCACCGCACCCCCACCCACTAATCATGTCCATTTTCCTTCAGAACCATTGCCCAGCGACAACTACCCCTACCACCAGCAACTGGACGACAACTACCACTTGTACTGGGACTTCAACGACACCCACATCACCTTTGAGACACATGTCAAAACCACGGGTTTGTCTCTCCTCTTTGTTCTCTCTTACTCTCTCTTGGCGTTGTTGCAGTTATTATTGCAGCCGTTGATGTTGGTGGTCATGTTGTTATCATTGTTATGGTGGCTGCTGGCGTCGAGACATCCTTATTTTTGCTATTCTTGCTGTCTCGTCTCAGACAATCTTTGATTGCATTTGGGCAATCATCATTACCTTTGCCGTTGCTGCTACAGCCAAAGATAAGATGAAAATCACTCTATAATCCAAAGAGGGAAATTTTCTTTCACAAAGCGATTAAGAGCGCATACATGGTACACACATCTTACGTATCCTTACATAAACGATTACGCAATAAACTCAATAACAGGCACACATGAAGTGACATATTAATAAAGATTTTTATATTCATGCCAGCTTTAAAAAGTTCTCTGAATTCTTCATTGTGGAATACATTTATTTGTTTGTTTGTTTGTTTGTTTTCTCACTGTGACTCAGAATCACCATAAAGATAACGTCGATAAGGCAGTATCTGTTACAAAAATTGGGATAAGGCCCTGAGATGGCATTACAAAGTGTATTCTATCGTTCTTACAAAAACTGTGACGATATCACACCTCTGGGTGTTGATTTGAAAGGGTTAAAACTTTGTTCCAACCAGTGGCATGCAGAAAAGGGGGCAGAGGGAGCGACGGGCATCCAGACAAAGAGTGAAATTAAAATTAAATTATTTGAAATTTGAAATGATCGCTTCTTAACTTCGTTGCACAAGCCGTCCTACAGTCCCACACACTGCTGTGAATATGGATCCGCGTCTTGATAAGCGAGACTAGGGTAGGGAAACTGTTACATGTAAATATTACGAAATTGATAAAAACACATCTGAGGTCTTCCATATCACAAGAACGACTAATCAACTTGGCTTTGATCAGCAGTGGAAAAGAACTCCTTTCGGTTGATGTAAAAAATGAAGTAATCCAAGTGTTTTCTGACAGGAGATCTCATTTGCGGCACAAAACTTAATTAATGTGGCTGGTTTAGATCTAAT